>JAGFNQ010003662.1:0-78775 GCA_024364735.1 Boesenbergia rotunda
AGGAACGCGTGAGCGCGAAGAAATCTCCGAGACTCCAAGTTTCTCCGAACCTCCGACGCCGTTCTTGGTTGTAAGTCCAAGATATCGAGGTAAGTACTGCTCACTGCAGTAAGAGGCGGTTTTTCCGCAAGTTTTTTCCCATTAGAAAGTTAAAAATGCATTTTCCTTTAGTTTTGATTTTTGCATGTAATCCTAGTTAAATCCATGCTTGTATAAGTTTGATTAAGTACCTATATGAGGTTAGGGCCTATGAAAATTATGAGAAAAGAAAGAGAAGATGAAGATAAAAAAGAAAGGCCAAGGCCTTAAGAAATCCCCAAAGTCAAGACTTAGGGATTTGGGCACACAAGGTGCTCGTTAAAATGCCAAGGCATTCAAGATAAGAAAAAGTAAGTATTTTATTTTCTAAGGCAGTACCCGGCGTCCAAGGGCTCGTTAAAGAAATCCAGGTGTTCAATTCCAAGGTCTTGGCCCTGGTAGACCAAGGTCTGCTCTATTAGGATTGGCGGCTCGCTACCCCAACCTTTAGGGAACGCGCATAAGATGGTACTTACGTCTTAAGTGGATCCAAGTGAGTATTATTTTCAAGTAATGCTTTAGCAAACTTTTCTAAAATTTAAGGAAGTTTTCTAAAAGTTAAAGAAAATTTAAAAAAGAATTGCTAAAGTTTCAAGTTAAGCCAAGAAAAAGTGAGTTAAGACTTTATTAATGCTTGAGTATGCATGTTTGAGTTCTAGTTTGTGTTTCTTTTAAGCATAAAAGTATACCATGTTTTAGTGTTTCTTTAAGCATAAAAGTATCTCATGTGATTTCACATTGTTTAAAAAGCATGCTTGCACATTTCGAGATTTTGTGAGCTAGATAGTACTTGCTAAGCTTTATGCTTATTAGTTGCATTTCCTCTTGCTGCAGGTAAAGGTAAAGGCAAGCAATTCTGAAGGAAGGCGACGAGGCGGTGCTGAGTGACGTGTGTGTGGTGGCTGACCTTGGAGAGGTCCTTGGGACAAGATGAATAAAAGACTTAAAGTGCATTTATTACAAATTCTTAGTTTAAGTTAGATCACATAGAATTTATCCAAGTATTTGCGTTTTAGATATTTGCATGTCTTAAAACCACGAGTAAGATTCCATGTCATTCTATTTAGTATACATATCCTTATGATTGCATTGGATGAGTATGAGCGTGAGTAGTTTTGAATATCGATACTTGATGAGCTATTTGATGCATGTGCCAAATGTTGTTAGTCTCCTTTGAATTAAGTTTTATTGCTTTAAATTGCTTAGAAAAGTTGCATTCATATTCCATAATGCTTTAGAATTTATAGAACTTGGTGTGATGAGTTTAAATGCATGACTATTAAAGTTGAATATCATTCTTAGATAGAAAAACAAAAAAAAAAAAGAAAGTTCGCATTTTTAGTCGTGCATTAGAGTCAAGAAGTAGACAAGTAACGGTCCGTCTAAGGTAGAGAAGGCGGGTCGCTACAGTTGGTATCAGAGCAGTTCCCATTCTCCAGCATCACACACACATCAGCATCAACCTCGCCGTCTTCAAGTAAGAAAGTTTTAAGTTTCAATTTTCCTATTGCTCCTTTATTAATTACAGTATAGAGAAATGCTTAAGTACTTACTCATATGTGCATAGAACAAGGAAGCATGTTTAATACCTTAGTATCACGGAATCATGTTTAATCCCTAGAATGGATATTAGGTTACTAAGTAAGAAGACAAGTTTATACCTAGAGATGTAGTAGTGATTTCTTGTTCCCTTATGCATTATTAGATGGCAAGAAGAGGCCGAGCTCCTAATGCAAGGAACAGAACTCCAGTTCAAGATAACAATGAGCCTGGCACAGAACAGCCAAACCTGATGGCAGTCATTGCTCAAATGCAAGCTCAGATTTCAGAGCAACAGAAGACCATTGCCACACTGATGGCAAATCAGCACCCAGTGCCCCCTACACCGCCCACAGCAGGAGTGGAAATCCAGTGGTGGCTGAAGTTCCACCAGTCACACAGGAGACCCCTGCCGTGAACCGAAGACAAGAAGCATACCTCGTCCAGTGGCAGAGGCTGAAACCTGAAAGCTTCTCAGGCACGACTGAGCCCTGGGATGCCCAGGCTTGGTTCAAGACTTTAGAGAGCACAATGGAGCTTCTTGACTGGCCAGAAGTCGAGAAGGTCAAATGTGCCTCCTTCTGCCTAACTGGAGATGCTCGTATGTGGTGGGAGCGGGTCAAGAGTAAGAGGATAGTCAACCAGATGAGCTGGACAGATTTCGAGCAAGAGTTCTATGAGGAGTTCTTCCACATGCGGGTTACCAACAAGCACTACGAGGACTTCATGGAGTTCAGACAAGGTAACCTACCAGTGGGAGAAGCAGTCGCGAAGTTCAACAGACTAGCTCGCCTCTGCCCAGAGCTAGTCAGCACAGAGAAGGAGCGAGTCAGACTGATGCTCCGCATGCTGAACCCCTGAAATAGCACTCAACGTGAACAGCGGGACGCACCGACCCCAGACCAGCGAGGAGTTGATCAGTAGTGCTCTAATCTCAGAGCACTATCTGAATAGCATCAAGGCACAACAACACAGCAGAAGCCAGTCCTGATTGAGAATAAGACAACAGGAGGCCAGAAGCCTCAGTCAAATAACCAGAACTGGAAGAACAAGAACCACAAAAGGAAGCAGTGGCCTGGCAGCCAAAAGGAGACCCAGAGAACAAGCAAGCTAGGTATCCACCTTGTCCTAAGTGTGGGAGGACCCATCAGGAGCATGCTTTTGGGTGTAACTGGATGCTATTCATGTGGACAAGAGGGACACAGATCCAGAGACTGCCCAAACAAGTTTAAGGTACTTCCTCAGCAGTCCGTACAGTATGGAGGCAAGCCTCAGTTACATTACATGTCTACTATACTGGAGGGACCTCAGATCAGTCAGGGAGGGTTGGGAGCAGCACCAGTTCCAACCAATGCCAGAGTCTTTTCCCTCACGAAGGAAGAAGCTGCCAGCGCCTCCACGGTCGTGACAGGTCAAATAGTTATTTTTCAACATTTAGCTACTACACTGTTTGACACTGGGGCGACCCATTCTTTCGTATCAGTACCTTTTGCTAGTAAGTTACAGGTGCCTGCAGAGAGTTGGGAGTCCAGATTCCTGACAACTCTCCCTTCAGGGGAGATCATGGAATCCACCCAGCGGCTCCGGGCTGTGCCAATCAAGATTTCAGACCGAGAGCTATATGTCGATCTGATAGTCCTTGCGATGCAAGACTTCGACATCATACTGGGCATGGATTTCCTCAGTAAGTACAGCGCTTCAGTGGACTGCCGTAGAAGGAAGGTGGTTTTCAGCCCAGAAGGAGAACCACCATTCGAGTTTCAAGGAGCCCCAAAGAGGAAGACTCAGAAATTCCTCTCAGCCTTGGCAGCCCACCAGATGCTAGAGCAAGGGTGTGCTGGTTTTCTTGCACACGTAGTGGACTCAGAAGCAAAGAAAGAACTCAAGCAGGAGGATGTACGGGTAGTCTGCGAATATCCAGAAGTGTTTCCAGAAGAACTACCTGGACTACCGCCCAACAGGGAGGTGGAATTTGAGATTGAGCTGGTGCCAGGTACCGGTCCGGTCTCAAAAGCCCCATATCGTATGTCTCCTGCAGAGCTGAAAGAATTACAAGAGCAACTCCAGGAGCTACTAGACAAGGGCTTCATCCGCCCGAGTCATTCACCCTGGGGAGCTCCTGTACTTTTCGTCAAGAAGAAGGATGGGTCTATGCGTCTGTGCATAGACTACAGAGCTCTGAACAAGGTAACCATCAAGAACAAGTACCCCCTTCCTAGAATAGATGATTTATTTGATCAACTCAAAGGGGCTACAGTGTTCTCAAAGATAGATCTGCGTTCTGGGTATCATCAGCTAAAGGTTAAAGAAAGTGACATCCCCAGGACGGCCTTCAGGACAAGATACGGCCACTACGAATTTGTAGTGATGCCTTTTGGAGTAACCAATGCTCCAGTAGTCTTCATGGAGCTGATGAACCATATCTTCAGGGAGTATCTCGATAAATTCATCATTGTATTTATTGATGATATTCTCATATACTCACAGACTCCAGAGGACCATGCTACACACTTGAGGATAGTGTTGCAGATCCTTCAGCAGGAGAAGCTCTATGCAAAATTCTCAAAGTGTGAGTTTTGGCTAGATCAGGTGGCCTTCCTAGGTCACATTGTATCCAAAGAAGGCATTCAAGTTGATCTAGCCAAGATAGAAGCAGTCAGCAACTGGTGTAGACCCAAGAATGCCAGTGAAATCAGAAGCTTCTTAGGCCTGGCAGGATATTACAGAAAATTTGTGGAGGACTTTTCCAGAATAGCCTCTCCTCTCACAGCCCTGACCAGAAAGAATCAGAAGTTTGAGTGGTCAGATAAATGCGAGCACAGCTTCCTAGAACTGAAGAAAAGATTGACTAGTGCTCCCATCCTGACTGTTCCAGAGAGTGACAAGGCCTTTGACATCTACAGTGATGCATCCAAGATGGGCCTTGGAGCTGTCCTCATGCAAGATGGTAAAGTAATAGCATATGCCTCCAGACAGCTCAAGGACTATGAGAAGAATTACCCTACTCATGACCTTGAGCTAGCAGCTGTGGTTTTCGCACTGAAGCTCTGGAGACACTACCTGTATGGAGTGCAGTGCAGAATCTTCATAGACCATCAGAGTTTGAAGTACTTCTTCACTCAGAAGGATCTGAATATGAGGCAGCGCAGGTGGCTAGAGTTGGTCAAAGATTATAACTGTGAAATCCTCTACCACCCAGGTAAAGCTAATAAAGTGGCAGATGCACTGAGCAGAAAATCCTGTGCAGCACTGATGTCCCTATCATCACTGTCTCTACCACTTCAGAAAGAAATAAAGGATTTTGGAGTTGAGGTAATAATTGGGCAACTTTCTGCATTGACTCTAGAGTCAACCCTGCTTATAGATATACAAGAAAAGCAAGATCAAGACCCAGAGATCCAGAAGATCAAGCAGGGGATCCAAGAGGCAGAAGATTCAGAGTTTCGAGTATCAGATAGTGGCATCCTCTATCTTGGAGACCGCCTTTGCGTCCCCAATGATGAGGAACTAAGAAAGAATATTTTAGAAGAAGCCCACAGTACCCCGTACTCTATGCATCCTGGTTCTACCAAGATGTACCAAGATTTAAAGCAAAGGTTCTGGTGGTCTGGACTCAAGCGAGACGTGGCCAGATATATCAGTACCTGCTTGACCTGCCAGAGAGTCAATGCAGAGCACCAGAGACCAGGTGGAGTTCTGCAGCCTATTCAGATTCCAGAATGGAAATGGGAAGATATTTCCATGGATTTCATAGTGGGACTACCCAGAACAACGAATGGATATGATGCAATCTGGGTAATAGTAGACAGATTGACTAAGTCTGCCCACTTCCTAGCCATCAGGATCTCCTATTCCATGGAACAACTAGCTCAGTTATACCTCAAGGAGATCGTCAGACTACATGGAGTCCCTAAGACTATCATTTCAGATAGGGACAGTAGGTTCACTTCGCACTTCTGGGAGTGCGTACAGATAGCTCTAGGCACCAAACTGAAGTTTAGCACAGCTTTCCATCCTCAGACAGATGGTCAGACAGAGAGGGTTAATCAAGTACTAGAAGATATGCTCAGAGCTTGTGCTTTAGATTTCAAGGGCAGTTGGTGCAGATATTTGTGCTTAGCGGAATTTGCTTACAACAATAGTTATCAGGCCACTATTGGCATGGCACCCTATGAGGCTTTATATGGACGGAGGTGTAGATCTCCTATCTGCTGGTACGAGGGTGGTGAGAGGCAAGAGTTAGGCTTACAGACAGATCTTATAGATGATACCACCGTAGCCATACAGCAGATCCGCCAGAGAATAGAAACAGCTCAAAGCCGCCAGAAGAGCTATGCTGATACACGGCGCAGACCATTAGAATTTGAAGTTGGGGATACAGTGTTCCTCAAAGTGGCTCCCATGAAGGGAGTAATGCGTTTTGGGAAGAAGGGCAAGCTAAGTCCCAGATATGTAGGACCATACCCCATCACTAGAAGGGTTTGCAAAGTAGCTTATGAGTTGGAGCTACCTCAGGAGATGTCAGCTATCCACAACGTATTTCATGTTTCTATGCTGAAGAAGCATATCCCAGATGCCACCCAGGTAATAGAGCCACAAACGGTACAAGTTCGCGAAGATCTCAGTTATGACAGTCGGCCTATTCAGATAATAGACCGAGCAGTTAAGAAATTGCGAAACAAGGAGGTACCATTAGTGAAAGTCATATAGCAAAATCACAGAGTAGAAGAGGCAACATGGGAACCAGAGGACAGCATGAGGCAGAAATACCCAGAGTTGTTTTAAGTTCGAGGACGAACTTTTTATAAGGTATGGGGGATTGTAACGCCCGAAAAATCTCGAAACTAATTTTAGAAATAACTTAGAATTTATTCCAAATTTATGGATATTTTTATAGAATTTTTCCGTAAACGAAAGTGGCAAAAAAGGTTATAAACAGAAAATCGCGTAGGTGGGAATCGAACCCTTCACCTACGCTGTGAGAGTCGAATGGGCGAACCAGCTACGCTGGTTGTTTTTATTAAAATAGATTGAGCCAAACAATAGATAAGGTATAATTAGGTAAATTCACCCCCATAAGTATAAATAGAAAAACTTAAGTGGGGTTTTTATGTTTTTGGGTTCGGCAACTTCTCTTCCTCGCCCAAACCCTCACGCCGCCCCTCTCTCCTCCCTTGGGCGCAAACACACCAAGGCCTCCTCTCCTCTTCTAAGGGGGCGCCGGCCAAGGAAAAGCAAGGAGTGCGGAGGGATTTTCCGATATTCGGAATCCCCACGACGAGAGGAACGCGTGAGCGCGAAGAAATCTCCGAGACTCCAAGTTTCTCCGGAACCTCCGACGCCGTTCTTGGTTGTAAGTCCAAGATATCGAGGTAAGTACTGCTCACCTGCAGTAAGAGGCGGTTTTCCGCATGTTTTTCCCGTTAGAAAGTTAAAAATGCAATTTTCCTTTAGTTTTTGATTTTTGCATGTAATCCTAGTTAATCCATGCTTGTATAAGTTTGATTAAGTACCCTATATGAGGTTAGGGCCTATGAAAATTTATGAGAAAAGAAAAGAGAAGATGAAGATAAGAAAAGAAAAGGCCAAGGCCTTAAGAAATCCCCAAAAGTCAGATTTGGGCACACAAGGTGCTCGTTAAAATGCCAAGGCATTCAAGATAAGAAAAAGTAAGTATTTTATTTTCTAAGGCCAGTACCCGGCGTCCAAGAGCGTCATTAAAGAAATCCAGGTGTTCAATTCCAAGGTCTTGGCCCTGGTAGACCAAGGTCTGCTCTATTAGGATTGGCGGCTCGCTACCCCAACCTTTTAGGGAACGCGCATAAGATGGTACTTACGTCTTAAGTGGATCCAAGTGAGTATTATTTTCAAGTATATGCTTTAGCAAACTTTTCTAAAATTTAAGGAAGTTTTTTAAAAGTTAAAGAAAAATTTAAAGTTAAAGAATTGCTAAAGTTTCAGGTTAAGCCAAGTAAAAGTGAGTTAAGATTTATTAATGCTTGAGTATGCATGTTTTGAGTTCTACAGGTTTTAGTGTTTCTTTTAAGCATAAAAGTATATCCATGTTTTAGTGTTTCTGTTAAGCATAAAAGTATCTCATGTTACTTCACATTGTTTAAAGAGCATGCTTGCACATTTCGAGATTTTGTGAGCTAGATAGTACTTGCTAAGCTTTATGCTTATTAGTTGCATTTCCTCTTGCTGCAGGTAAAGGTAAAGGCAAGCAATTCTGAAGGAAGGCGACGAGGCGGCGCTGGGTAACGTGTGTGTGGTGGCTGACCTGGGAGAGGTCCTTGGGACGAGATAAATAAAAGACTTAAAGTGCATTTATTACAAATTCTTAGTTTAAGTTAGATCACATAGAATTTATCCAAGTATTTGCGTTTTAGATATTTTGCCTGTCTTAAAACCACGAATAGAGATTCCATGTCATTCTATTTAGTATACATATCCTTATGATTACATTGGATGAGTATGAGCGTGAGTAGTTTTGAATATCGATACTTCGATGTAGCTATTTGATGCATGTGCCAAGATGTTGTTAGTCTCCTTTTGAATTAAGTTTTCATTGCTTTAAATGTGCTTAGAAAAGTTGCATTCATATTCCATAATGCTTTAGCAATATTATAGAACCTTGTGTGATGAGTTTAAATGCATGACTATTAAAGTTAGAATATCATTCTTAGATAGAAAAAAAAACAAGAAAAAAAAGAGAAAGTTCCGCATTTTTAGTCGTGCATTAGAGTCAAGAAGTAGACAAGTAACGGTCCGTCTAAGGTAGAGAAGGCGGGTCGCTACATATGTCAACGAAGTTCTTACTGCTGCTTAAGTGCGATGTTCCTTTGACTTGCGTTGTTCAAGTCATTTTGGTCATGGAGACTTATACTTTGACATCTTAAGCAAGCATCTCCTAGGAGGTGTGGACCCAGGATGATTGGGTATAAGCTGAAGTGCCCGAAGATGTTTGAACAGCCTACAAAGGATTCACCACTCCTTGCGAGGAGATGTATACCCGAGGCCTATCGTCGGATTGTTACTCGAAGCCTCTGGCCAGAGCATGACATGTTCAGAGTATGAATCTCTTAAATACATGAGAGTAATTAGAATCCGTAGGACGAGAAAATGTTACTTGGGCTTGGTGTGACGTAGTCAGCCTAGTGGGGACTGACGCACATAGACCATGTCCAGAACCAAGTGGGTATAAGATGGTGAAGGGAATGGGGCATGATTCATTATAGTTGCCGAAGGGTTTCAGAATAGTTTCTGAGGTGAACCGTTGATCTTTCGATTAATTGGGGATCATGATGTACTACTAGGTGCCACTCATGATCATTCTATAATTGGTTAATTATAGACGACCAATATAAATTGAAAGGCTATTTAGTCACACGCACTACGAGTAATCTGAGGGATTTAAAATAAGTTAAAAATTGGATATTCCAATCAAGAGAGATTAGGTTTGTTGAGCCAAACGATAAGTCGAATCTGAATTTTTCAGAGATGCATCGGAAGCGTGAAATGGCTAAGTCTTTTGAAGACTTAATAGATGAATTAAATAAGTTTAATTCATTGGGGCATGACTTGTATGGGCTGGCCAAAGAGGGTCTCCATCCTCTTTGCTTGGACGGCCACAACAAAGGGAGAGAACCAAGTTTTTGGTTCAATTTATAAAATAAACCAAGTGTGGTTTGTTTTATAAAATTATGGATGAAATAAATTTTTATATAATAAACCAAGCTTTGGTTTATTTTTCATGGAAATTAAAATGAACAATGGATTGGTTTATTTTATTTTATAAAATCAATCATGGATTGATTTACCATCATAAGAAAATATATTCCATAAGAAAAAAAGACTTGGTTGACTTTTATCATGAATTAAAAAATGATAAAACTTGGCATGATTGAATAAGTCATAGAAAATTTATTCCATATGAAAAAAGAGACTTGGCGGTTGAGAGACCACTATATAAAGGACCCAAGGCAAGGCTTGGAAAATAATCGAAGTATTCTTGCCTGGGCTCTCTCTCCCTGTCCACCCTTCTTTCTCTTGGCCGGCCACAAGGTTCTTCTCCCTTCTTCTTGCCGTGAGCACAAGGAGAAGCACCAAGGCGACAAAGTTCTTCCGTTGGGACGATCTTCCTCTCCGGCCATCATCACCTTGGGATTGGGCGTAAGTCATCTTCCTCCTTCTCGCCAGAATTGTGATTCCAGCCAACCTTGGTAGTGAGTTTTTCCGATGTGATTACTTCTCTCTTGGTTTTTCTTGTCACATTCTAGGAGAATCTTGTAGTTCTCGAGAACACGAAACTCGTGGCTTTGTGAAGTCATCCCGAAGATACTCGGCGTGGACGCGAATAGAGGCGGAGCTTCCGAGAGACGCTTACGGTTGGATCTTGTCCCTTCCTTCGAGTTACACGAGGTAATACGTAAATTAGTTTATGTTTCTGTGAAATTTTAAATATATGATCATGTCTACACAATATGAAATTGCATGCTTAGATGTGTGGTTAAATAATTTGAGAAATTATTTATGCTAAACCTTCTGCTGCACGTAATTAATTTTAAAATTAGGAACCTACATCCATGTCAACATGCATCCCGGTCCCAACAGAAGTATGATTGGGAGTCTACTTTACCTTACAGCCAGCAGACCTGATATCCTTTTTGCTGTAGGAATGTGTGCTAGATACCAAACCTATGCTAAGGAAACACACTTAGCAGCCCTAAAAAGAATACTTAGATACATCAAGTGCACCCTAAATGTAGGGATTTGGTATCCTATGACCTCAAATTTGACCTGTCAGGATACTCGGATTCTGACTATGCTGGTTGCAAACTAGATAGAAAGAGTACAAGTGGATGCTGCCAACTTTTAGGAAACAATCTAGTGAGTTGGTACAACATAAAGCAACACTGCATAGCTCTATCCACAACCGAAGCTGAGTATGTTGCTTTAGGAGAGTGCGTAGCACAACTCTTATGGATGATACACACTCTTAAGGATTTCCAACTTGACTACACCCAAACCCAAGTCTTCATTAATAATATAAGTTCAATTAATCTAACTAAGAACCCAATCCAACACTCTAGAACTAAACACATAGAAGTTAAACACCACTTCGTAAGAGATCAGGTAGCCAGGGGTGAGATAGTCCTTAAGCATGTAGAATCAAAATCTAACTTAGCTGATATATTCACCAAACCCCTACCTGAGTTTGAGTTCAGCTCACTAAGAAGGCAGTTAGGGTTATGCTTGGTAGAATAGGACTACTCTAATTACGGTTCTTTTCAAAAACTGTTTTATTTCTTATTCAATTTGCAAAAGCATTTGTTTTATTTAAGATGATTTTTCCGACTTAGTTTTTTTTTTAAAACTTACCCATTCAAAACTAGGGCTTTATCGCAAATGAACTTAGCTTAGGCCCTAACCCTAGAACTGCATGCACCTATAGATCTAGAAGCCAGCATCTCACAAGCACCTTAGGGTGCTGTTGATTGATAACCTAGACTGGGTTGAGATGCTTAGGTCTATGCCTTGATTCAAGATGCTTTAAGTCAGTGCATCTGCAGTAATTGGTGCGATAAATACCAATTAAATAGTAATCAGGTTAAGTGTCAAGTTTAGAAAATCTAACTTGATCAGATCACTTAACTTGACTACCCCTAGCGAAAACTACTATTTATAATAGTTAGTAAGTAGCTAACTGGGTTAGACAGGACCCGAATGAGGAAATTCAAATTGATTTGGTTTAGTTTAGACTTAGAATTGGTTCAGTACAGCACCTAACTTTGATTACTCAGTTTTTTGCTATATTTTTTTGATATATGGCAAAGGGTGAGAGATTGGAAAGGAGACAAAAGAAGGTTTTAATTTTTTTTTCAAATTTCAAAACTTTATCTCCTTTTTCAAAAAGTAAAATTCTTTAAGTACTTAAGTTCGTTTTGAAAGTCAATTGCTTTTTGTTTTTCAAAAATATTCTAAGTACTTAATCAAAAATTTTCTAAGTTATAAACTCAAAATTTTGCTTAAAAATTTTTCAAAATATTAAAACTGATTGAAAATTTTCTATGTATTAAAACTTCAAAATCAGTTTAGAAAATTTTCTAAAGTGCAAAAATAAATTGTTTTAAGTACTTAACTTAAAAGTATTTTTGAAATTTATTTCTAAGTACTTGACTCAGAATTGTTTTTGAAAATTATTTCTAAGTACTTACTCTAAAAATTTTTTTGATAGAAAATTTTCTGAGTGTTAACTTCAAAATTCCCTTGAAAATTTTCTAAGTGCTAGATATAATGAAAAGTTTTCGAAGTACCCAACTCAAAAGATTCTGAAATTTTTTCTAACTTAAAAACCCTTTGTGAAAATTTTCTAAGTATTGAAAACCTGAAAAACCTTTTTCAAAGACTGAGAAACTTTTTTTGAAAACCCCACAAATGTTTGAAAAAATCAGGAGGAGATTTCTTCCAGGGGGAGGAAATTAAAACTGGTACATTATCTGCTTTTTGTTTAACTTAACTTTTTGAACCGGGTTACCATAAATCAAAAAGGAGGAGATTGTTGGTGCAGGTCACACCTAAGTCAAACTGGGGTTTTGATAATGGCAAAGGGTTCAAGAGTTAAGATGTTATTGTGTTCTAATGTGTTCACTGAGTGTGCAGGAAGAAGGCCTAGGTACACTAGGCAATAAGACCTGGTCAAGGGGCTGGGCACCAAAGACCTGCTCGGAAGGTGGGCACGAAGTCTTGGTCGAGGACTGGGCACGAAGTCCTGGCAAGGGGCTGGGCACCGAAGACCTCCTTGGAAGGTGGGCACGAAGTCCTGGTCGAGGATTGGGCACGAAGACATGGTCAAAAGGATTGGACAAAAGTCCAACCGGAGGAGCCGGATGGCAAAAGGTAAACTCTCCTGACAGGAGTAGGTGAGAACGCGTTCCCCGTCAAGGGAACAGTAGGCGTCGGTTCGACCTAGGGTTCCATTTGGGAGTCCCGAAGTCAGAACCAAGACAGCTACGGCTGTAAATAATAACTAACACTCTTGCATTGTTTGTGTTGGAACTAACCTTGATTGTAGGGACCGAAGGACTGTGATTCTGTAGCTTAGAACGCCCCAAAGGAAGGGGATAGGAAACTGGGCTAGGCGCCCAGGAGGTCCCGGACACCCAAGGTAAAAGGCCAATGCAGCAGTTAAGCAAGACCGCTTCAAAATCTCACTGGGCTAGGTGCCCAGGAGGTCTCGGGCGCCCAAGGTCAAAGCCAAAGAGGTAATCGAAGCAAATCAGCCACGAAGCCAGTGGACCAAGTCAAGCTAGGCGCCCAGGAGGTCCCGGGTACCCCAGTGGACCAGGAGCTGCGGATGAAGGTTCTCCAATCTGAAGGCACATGTCAGGCACCCCCAGCGAATCAGGCACCCCCAAGAAGACTATAAAAGGGGCTCGACCCCCAAGGCTTCAACATCATTCTTTCTAACGCTCAAAACACTTTCGCTCTCGCGCTGCGCCCCGGCAAACTTCCATTTCGAGATTATAGCGCTGACGACGACCCTCTGTTCCGAAGTACGATCCACACCGGGCGTCAGTAACGAAAAGTGTAGTTCTTTTTATTTACTGCAATATTCCTGTACTAAAATTTATAAACCATTACACGATTATAGAATTTCCTAAAGTAAACGGTCAAGGACCGTGGACCTTGGAGTAGGAGCCGACCGCGACTCTGAACCAAGTAAAATACTTGTGTTTTTGTGCAATTGTTTTTGCTTCCACTGCAATTACTCTTTCCTTAATCTGAAGAAAAAAGTTTTAACGATATTCACCCCCCCCTCTATTGTTTCTCTCGATCCAACATTTGGGTGCCTGACCACTAGGCGCTTGAGCACTCTGGTGCCTATGTGGTATCAGGCACCCAAGAAGGCTAAACTTTACGACCATTGCTTTTCGATAAACCTTCAGGCCACGTGTCAGGCACCCAAGACCTCTCGGACGCCCTGTAACTGCGACATTAGCAAACACATAGTTTTCATCAGGGTTATAAATAGTCCCCTAAAGCTCAGTTTCAACAATCCATTCCATTTCAAGCAATAGCAAACTAATTCCTTGTATTATTTTCTTCTTTTTCTAAGCTTTCCACGTGTATGAGTCCTCTCTGCCCAAAGGAGATATATTTAGGAGAATCGAGCGTTATTCAGCCTTGGATTAGCAACCACCCCGGTTGCAAACCAAGTAAATCTGATTGCGTCTCTCTTTCGGTTTTCTCAATTTATTTTATGTTTATTATTTCTCCTTGGACTAACAAATATCTTTGTCAAACTCAGACAAAAGATTTATTTTCTTTTTCAGGGGCAATTCACCCCCCTCTTGCCTACCCTCAATCCAACAAGTTCTATCAGAGCTAGGACGCTCCAGAAGGGCTAACCGCCGTCTGAAGCAACTACAAAATGGTCGGACCAATCATCCACCCGCCCATGTTCGAGGGGGAGTTCGCAAGCTAGAAACGTAAAATGAAGGTCTTTTCAAAACTGATTTTGAATTAATTTTAATAATGAAAAATAGTTTTGTAGCTCTAAAGGATGCCACCAATAAACCCAAGGACGAACGCCTATGGACTAAGAAGGAACATGCTGACTTCATGGCAAACGAAAAAGCAAACTACCATCTGCTAACCATGTTGGTGCAGAAATGCACCTAAGTCAAACCTGTGTTTTGATAATGGCAACATAGGTCAAAAGTTAAGTCTTTCTTGTTTTCTAACAAGTTAATCTAGTGTGCAGTAAAAAGCCCTAGCGAAGGACTGCTAGGCACTGGCGAAGGACTGCCAGCACCAAAAGCCCTAGCGAAGGACTGCTAGGCACTGGCGAAGGACTGCCAGCACCAAAAGCCCTAGCGAAGGACTGCTAGGCACTGGCGAAGGACTGCCAGCACCAAAAGCCCTAGCGAAGAACTGCTAGGCACTGGCGAAGGACTGCCAGCACCAAAAGCCCTAGCGAAGGACTGCTAGGCACTGGCGAAGGACTGCCAGCACCAAAAGCCCTAGCAAAGGACTGCTAGGCAACTGGCGAAGGACTGCCAGTTTACAAGACCTGACAAAGGACCGTCAGGCAAAAGTCCAACCAAAGGAGCGGTTGGCATCAGGTAAACTCTCACGAGTGGAGTAGGTGAGGACGCGTTCCCCGTCGAGGGAACAGTAGGCGTCGGTTCGACCTAGGGCTCCATTTTGGAGACCAAAGTCAGAACCAAGACAACTAAGGCTGTATAAAATAATAATTAATTGTTTTATTGTGTTTTGGACTAACCCTTGATGCAGGACCGAAGGAACGTGTGTCTGCAACTCAGAGAGCCTCAAAGGAGTGAGGCAACAGCTGAGTAAGGCGCCCTGAGTGTCCAGGGCGCCCTCAGGTGAACCAGAACCAAGCGAAGCAAAATGGGCTTCGGCTGCTTACTGGGCAAGGCGCCCTCAGCAGCCAAGGCGCCCTCGTCAGCCAGGGTGCCCTCAGCGCCAAAGGCGCCCTCAGGAGCCAAGGCGCTTCGCGCCTAAGCCAGCAAAGGCGATCAACTCTATCCAGCCGAGAAGACCGGGTCAACCAAGGCGCCCTCAGCGACCAGGGCGCCCCAGAGGTCAAACCTCATCCCTATTCCGGTGGGATAACGCTTAACCGAGCGAAGCACGGATCGGATGACACGTGGCAGGGCGCCCCCGACGTCCAGGGCGCCCTAGGTGCTATAAATAGCACCCCTCGACCCCAAGCTTGAAATGAACTTCGCTCCAACGCTTCCATACTCTTCTGTGCTCACGCCCTGCTCCGGAAACTGCCCAACTCGAGCTGACGACGTCCCGCTGCTCCAGAAAGTCAACCTACAACCGGACGTCGGTAAAAGAAGAGTTTCAATTTTCTATTTACAGTTTACGTTGCTATACTTGTAATCTCTTTTTTTTGTAAACTGAATTTGCGCTCATATAGAATTGCCCAAAGTAAACGATCAACGATCGTGGGCCTTGAAGTAGGAGTCAACACAGGCTCCGAACCAAGTAAAAATCTCTGTGTCCTTTGTGTTGGTCTTTGTTTTTGTTTAATTCCGCTGCGTACGTACTCTTTAATAAAATTCGAAAGTTTTCCGATATTCACCCCCCCCTCTATCGGGCTCCTCGATCCAACAAGTGGTATCAGAGCGGGGTTATTCAAACTTGGTGCAACCACCAGTTTGAAAATTTCTTTCCGGATTTTCGAATTCTTTTTAATATTCCTTTACTTGTCGTTCGATTTTCTTGTTAATCGAGGTTGGTGCAACACCCCTCGATATTTTAATTTCTTAATCTCGCACTGCTAATCCAAGACCAAGTCTTGGGACAATTTTTTTTGTAAAGTTTTCTGTTACAGAACAAATGTCTATGCAAGAGGGATTCAGCACCGCTAGACCTCCACTCTTCAGTGGAGAAGACTTTTCCTACTGGAAAAGTCGCATGGAGGTCCACCTGAAAACTCAGGTGGATATGTGGATCATTATCCAGTCCGGTCTGGAGATCCCCCGAAATGCGGAAGGACTTCCACAAAGCTACTGGGAGTGGGACAACACTCTAAAGCGTAAGATAGAAGCCGACGCAAAAGCAACGCAAACCCTACAATGCGGGCTGACAAAGGAAGAGCTGAACCGAGTGGGCCCCTTCAACAGTGCAAAAGAGCTATGGACAAAACTGATCGAGCTGCACGAAGGGACTTCAGACACCAGGATCAGCAAAAGGGATTTGCTACTGAATAAACTCTACACTATCAAGATGGCCGACAACGAAACAGCAGCCCAGCTCCACGCACGAATCCAGGAGGTAATGAACGGTCTTCACACAATAGGTCACAAGGTTGAAAACCGTGACCTAATAAGGTATACTCTAAACGCATTCCCAAGAAATACCTTGTGGGCATCTATGGTAGATGCATACAAGGTATCCAGGGATCTTTCTAAAATAAAACTAGATGAATTATTTTCTGAACTAGAACTGCACGAACAAACTAACACCAATATGGTCGAGAGAGGTGTTGCTTTTCTTGCAGGCAAAACTCAAAAGACAACGAAGAAGAAGCCCGAACCTGAACCCGAGTCTAACTCTGACTTAGATTCAGAAGACGAGGAAGGAGAACAAACTAAGCTGGTCCGGCTCGCTCGAAACTACTACAAGGAGCTGAAGAACCGAACCAACAAAAGGAAAATCGGCCGAAGAAAGGACGAACCAACTGAACCCGCGAACAAGCCTAATGTGACCTGCTACGAGTGCAAGAAAAAGGGCCACTACCAAACAGAGTGTCCGAATCTGAAAGAGTCCAAGAAGACGAGAAGAAAGAAGGCACTGCAAGCAACCTGGGATGAGTCTTCCTCAGAAGAAGAAGAAGAGGCACCCCAGTCCAATCTCCTAGCTCTAACCGCATCAGAAAAAGTCGAGTCAGAATCAGAACAAGAGGACGGCGAGCTAACCTTCACAGAAGACGGAGAAATAAAGGTAACTGGTTTTAATAAATTGCAATTAAGTGAGTTGATTTCTTTCCTTTCTCGAGACTTGGCGAAAGCCAAACTCCGAGTCGAATCCCTCCGACAGGAAGTAAAACTCCTGAAAGAGGAAGCTGACTCTAAACCCTTAACCGAGAAGGTTCAGGAAGGAACTTCTACTCAAGTTGAAAAACTTGAAAAGGAGAATTCCTCCCTGAAAACTCAGGTTAAGGAATTTAGAACAGCTTTAGAACGATTTACATCTGGTTCCAAGGGTCTTGACATGATCCTTGGAAAACAGAAATCAGTTCTAAATCGATCCGGACTTGGCTACCGAACCAAATCCCGACAAAGATCATATTTGTCTGTACTGAATCAGTCCAGAGGAAAAATTCAGGCATGGGTACCTAAACTGTGCCTGAACAAACCAACTGGATCAAATCAGTATTGGATCCCCAAGGACAAGATTCACATCTTGCCTAACCATCACCGTGGCTTTAGTCCAGGGGGAGCCAAACTGAAAACTATTTTCATTATTAGATAAACTTGTTATTATTGATTTAAATTGCTTGATTGTGTGCCTATTTATTTAATTTCTGCAACTTACCATGCTTAGACTTAGGCTAGTTTAAGGACCAAAACAAACTTAACTGAAACTTGAAAACATAGTATTGGGTGGAGGTGAGATGATAGTACGTTGGGGAAACCAATTCTAATAAGATCAAGTTTACTTGGTCTCTTTAGACTGGTGAAACCAGCCGAAGCTACCGATCCAAAATCCAAACTAGTTAGACCAGAAATTTTTCAAAGAGTAATTTGAAAATGAAATTTCATTAAAAGGCTTTGTCAAGGAAAGGGTGGATGATCCCATAAGGCTTCGGCCAAAGAAGGCCTAGTGCCTCGCCAAGACCTGGAAGCCAATTTTTGAAATTCAAATTCAAATTAATTTTTGTCAAATTCGAATCTAACACAAAATTTCAGCTAAGTATAGATTTAAAACATCTTTTCAAAAATTTCAAAATTACTTAAGTTTTCAAAATTTAAATTGTGTTCAAAATTTTTTTCAAAAATAAACTATCAAAAACTGTCTCACAAAACCTATAAGGATAACGTGATTGAGAACCCTAGATTCGGGTGAGACAGTAAAATTAAGACTAAATTAGGATTCCTTTAATACCTGTGTTACAGTAAAATTGTATATTCCAAACCATGGTCAACATAAGTCAAACCTCGGTCAACATAAGTCAGATCTCGGTCAACATAAGTCAAACCTCGGTCAACATAAGTCAAATCAGGTCAAATGTACTCCCTTAGGATTAAAACCTAGATCTTAGGGCGCCCATATCCGTTTGGGCGCCCCAAGGCTGGTCAAAAAGCCCTTCTGCCACTGCACGCTGACCAGGGTGCCCTGTAGCGTCAGGGCGCCTCCCTATACCCGAGGATGGTTAAAAACTGCCAAAAGGCAGCTGCAGCCTGGTTTAGGGCGCCCCTGTCATGCAGGGCGCCCTCCCACAGTCAGTCAACGGCAGAAAGCTGCACAAACGGAACTACAGACCTGGTAAAGGCGCCCTCGTCCGGAGAGGCGCCCTTACCAGTGTCCTTCGGTGGTCAAAAGCTGCCAAAAAGGGCAGCTGCAGCCTGGTCAAGGCGCCCTGGTCAGACAGGGCGCCCTCGCCAGTCAAGGCGCCCTCCCGGGGAAGGGCGCCCAAACTGCCTATAAAAAGGGGGCTCCCCTCCCCTTCCTCTCTTCACACCCAAAACTCTTCTCCTCCTCCTACACTTTCTACCTTCCAACCCTCTCAAGCTCTCAAGCTATCAAGCTCTCATCTTCAAGAATGCCTCCCCGAGCAAACCGGTATTTTTTTTGTTTTTTGTTGTGTTAATTTCCTTTCATTTTTTTTAACTAGCAAATTTCTTTAAGTATACATTCTTTCTCTTAGAAGACGCCGACCTAATCAGGCAGAACCCGGTACTCAACCTAGTCCTGATCCTAGGTTTCCCAACTTAGAATTATGTAACAAGTTCGCTCGTACCACCTAATCCTGTCCCCTAGCTATGAACGTCATAAACCACTACCAACTGGACAATCTCGTATTCTGCACCCACCCAATTAATACTTCCTTATGTGCAGAATTTTACAATAATATCATTAGACAAGATAGTCTCATGTTCTCCACCATGGTTCAAGGTATTCCCTTAACCATCACACCAACATTACTGAACCGGTTTCTAGGACTACGACCCTCGCAGTCCATCTTCTGTTGTTATCCTCCTAGGGAGCCTCCCTTTGATGCTCCCTATTCTCACATCACCTTAGATACATTACACTCATATTTCTTTAGGCAACCAGTTGACAGACGATTTCAATCAGTCCACTTAGAGGTCCAGGACTACGCCCTATATAGGGTCTTAGTCCGATGTATTCTGCCATTGTCCACCAGGGACGTCACCACTATGCGACCATTCCATACCTTTCTCCTGTACGCCCTGATTCACCAGCTAGATATTGATATAGGACTTCATATGTTTCACACTATCCTACACGCATCCAGTGTGACCACGCAAGGGCGGGTTCGCACACCCTACTGCCACATTATCACGTCCCTATTACATTACCATGGTAGGAACATTACCGAAGGAGAAATGGCCGATCTGACCGACTACGATGAAATAGGATATAGAAACTTCGCCCTAGCAGGTATAGAGGTGTCCGGTACCGGGGTCCTGTCCTGGAGACGTCAGAGAGCAGCTCAGATCGATTCGGACGAGGAGGTCGAGTACGACGTCGCAGATGTAGCAGCAGAAGCCCGAGCCCATATAGACGAGCCTGCTCCACCGACACTTTACGAGAGAGTGACCCGTATGGAGACACAGATACAGAGTCTCCGAGAGGAGGTCGAGGCTTATCATATAGAGCAGATGGACTCTCGCCGAGCTGATAGAGAGATAGCTGATGCACGATTCTTAGAGATGATGGCCCGATTCGATTCATGGCAGCCGGGTCCATCTGATCATCCCGGTCCTTCGTCTTAGATTTACTTTGCATTGTACTCGTAACTATCTGACTTCCCCTACTCAGTAGGGTTGACTTGTGTTTGACTGGTTGATTGTATTTTGAACCTTGATTACCTGCCTTATTTTCTGTTGATTTAATTATGAATAGTTAGGATTGTGTTCTGTAGAATAGGTTAAAAGTTTTCTTAAAATTGATTTTAAAATAGAATTTGAAAAATTGCTTTACTCAATTTCAAAATCAGTTTCCGACTTAGTGTTATTTTTATTTAAAAACTACCCCTTTTAAAATTAGGGTTGTTTCGAAAATGGACCTAGCCTAGGCCTTAACTGTAGAACTGCATGCACCTATAGACTTAGAAGCCAGCATCTCACAAGCACCTTAGGGTACTTTTAATTGATAACCTAGAAAGGGTTGAGATGCTTAGGTCTTTGCCTTAATTCAAGATGCTTTAAGTCAGTGCATCTACAGTAATTGGGGCACTAAATACAACTTATACAGCAATCAAGTTAAGTGTCAAGCTTAGAAAATCTAACTTGAACAGAAACACTTAACTTGACTAACCCTAGCAAAAACTACTGTTTATAACAGTTAGTAAGTAGCTAATTGGGTTAGACAGGTCCCTACAGAGATAATTGACTGATTTAGTGCAATTGATTGATTTAGTGCAATTGATTGATTTAGTGTAAATTTAACTGATTCAGTACAGCAAATTATTTATTTTCTTTACTTATGCTATATTTATTTGTTTTGATATATGGCAAAGGGGGAGATAGAGAAAGGAAAGAAAAAATTAATTAATTTTTCTAAATTTTTCCTTTATTCAAAAAGGTTCAAGAGTTTGAGTTTTTTTTAAAGTACTTAAGTTCTTAAAGTTTTCAAAATTCTGCTAAGTACTCTAGCTTAGAATTTTTTAAAGCCTTCAAAATTTTGCAAAATACTCTAGCCTTTCAAAAGGTTCCTTTATTTTGAAAAACTTAAAGACTTTAAAAATTTTTTTTAAGTACTCAAATTATGCTTTAAAAACTCTACTATGTATTTTTAAGTTACTTCTAAGTAACTAAAACTTAAGTTTTCAAAATACAAGTAAGGTTTTTCCCCACAAACTTTTGAAAAATCTAGGGGGAGATTCCCTCCAGGGGGAGGGAACAAAACTTTGTCATGTTTTGCTTAAACTTAACTTTTTGAACTAGGGTTGCCATAAATCAAAAAGGGGGAGATTGTTGGTGCAGAAATGCACCTAAGTCAAACCTGTGTTTTGATAATGGCAACATAGGTCAAAAGTTAAGTCTTTCTTGTTTTCTAACAAGTTAATCTAGTGTGCAGTAAAAAGCCCTAGCGAAGGACTGCTAGGCACTGGCGAAGGACTGCCAGCACCAAAAGCCCTAGCGAAGGACTGCTAGGCACTGGCGAAGGACTGCCAGCACCAAAAGCCCTAGCGAAGGACTGCTAGGCACTGGCGAAGGACTGCCAGCACCAAAAGCCCTAGCAAAGGACTGCTAGGCAACTGGCGAAGGACTGCCAGTTCACAAGACCTGACAAAGGACCGTCAGGCAAAAGTCCAACCAAAGGAGCGGTTGGCATCAGGTAAACTCTCCCGAGTGGAGTAGGTGAGGACGCGTTCCCCGTCGAGGGAACAGTAGGCGTCGGTTCGACCTAGGGCTCCATTTTGGAGACCAAAGTCAGAACCAAGACAGCTAAGGCTGTATAAAATAATAATTAATTATTTTATTGTGTTTTGGACTAACCCTTGATGCAGGACCGAAGGAACGTGTGTCTGCAACTCAGAGAGCCTCAAAGGAGTGAGGCAACAGCTGAGTAAGGCGCCCTGAGTGTCCAGGGCGCCCTCAAGGTGAACCAGAACCAAGCGAAGCAAAATGGGCTTCGGCTGCTTACTGGGCAAGGCGCCCTCAGCAGCCAAGGCGCCCTCGTCAGCCAGGGCGCCCTCAGCGCCGAAGGCGCCCTCAGCGCCGAAGGCGCCCTCAGGAGCCAAGGCGCTTCGCGCCTAAGCCAGCAAAGGCGATCAACTCTATCCAGCCGAGAAGACCGGGTCAACCAAGGCGCCCTCAGCGACCAGGGCGCCCCAGAGGTCAAACCTCATCCCTATTCCGGTGGGATAACGCTTGACCGAGCGAAGCACGGATCGGATGACACGTGGCAGGGCGCCCCCGACGTCCAGGGCGCCCTAGGTGCTATAAATAGCACCCCTCGACCCCAAGCTTGAAATGAACTTCGCTCCAACGCTTCCATACTCTTCTGTGCTCATGCCCTGCTCCGGAAACTGCCCAACTCGAGCCGACGACGTCCCGCTGCTCCGGAAAGTCAACCTACAACCGGACGTCGGTAAAAGAAGAGTTTCAATTTTTTATTTACAGTTTACGTTGCTATACTTGTAATCTCTTTTTTGTAAACTGAATTTGCGCTCATATAGAATTGCCCAAAGTAAACGATCAACGATCGTGGGCCTTGGAGTAGGAGTCGACACAGGCTCCGAACCAAGTAAAAATCTCTGTGTCCTTTGTGTTGGTCTTTGTTTTTGTTTAATTCCGCTGCGTACGTACTCTTTAATAAAATCCGAAAGTTTTCCGATATTCACCCCCCCTCTATCGGGCACCTCGATCCAACAAACCATACTTCTTACACAATAACTCAACCAAATTGGTAACTACTAATCGGCGAAGGAACTTTGAGAAAAGTTCCTTGAACTCCATGAAGGTACCTCCGAAGCTAAATTGGTAAAAAGAGATCTTCTTCAAAATCAGTTCAGCAACCTTCGACTGGAAGAAGGAGAGTCAGTTGCACAACTTCACGCTATGATTAAGGAGCTAATGACAGAACTCAACAATCTCAAAGAAACGGTAAACAATCGGGATGCGCAAAGGTACGCATTAAACGCATTTCGAAGGACCCCCAACTAGAGTTCAATTATCGACGCCTACTACATTTCTAAGGACTAAGTACCTTAGAAGAACTTTTTTCAACTCTAGAACATCACGAATCCAGATGTGCAGGAATAAGGAAAATGGTCAACATCACCCTAGGCACAATGAGGATCCAACAAGAAGAAGATTCTGTAGAAAGTGATGAAAATGCAGCATACATGCTGACAAAATTGTCCAAATACTTTAAGACTAAAAAATTTAATAAGTTGCAGGGTAAGAAACAAAGGATGATCTGATGTTACAACTGCAACGAATAAGGACACGTGAAGGAAAACTGCCCCAAAGGGAAAAATAAAGGAAAAGGGGCACCCAAGAAAAAGCTACACAACCTAAAGGCGATGTGGGACGAGTCTTCATCGGAGGACTCAAATCTCAAGGAACATAATGGACTTGCCCTGATGGCGTCATACTAAGAAGATGAGAGCATTGATGAAGGGGAAGCCACATCAGAGGACAGCAGCAGCGAAGGGGGAGTTTCGGGCTTCAAAAGTGACATGGTAAGTGAGGTATGTTTTCTACCTCCTGATCAACTTTACTCTGGAATAAAAGCCATGTTAAAATCTATCTGCAAACAAAAAAATAAAAATAAAGATTTGAAAAAATAATTATCTTTTTCATAAGAAATATTTGATAAATTAAAATTTTAAAATGAAAATTTAAAAATTCAAATTGATAATATGAAAAATAATTATACATGCTCAAGATGTTTATAGAATTCAAAAATTAAATATTATGAAAAACTCAATTGGTATTTAAGATATCACAGGGGTCAAATTACAAATATTCACAGATCTTATGTACCATCCAAGTTTTGAATAAACTCTGTTGGTAAAAATTTATATTGAATTCTAAAAAATATTTTAAACTGTTAATTTTTTTGCATTATTTTTTTGGATAATTGCTTCTGAAATATTAGTCTAAAGTTTCTTTTGGTATTCTATCAATTCATAAAAAAATATTTTAAAAATTTTTTTAAAAACTTATTAGAAAAACCTTGATTTTTCCCCCTTAACTATTTTAGTTTTTTTGATGTGATCAAAGGGGGAGGAGAAGTAGTGTTAAGTTAAGGGGTAGTCTCTAAATTTCATTAGAACTTACACTGTTATATATACATGTTTTTTATTATTTTATACCCTAACATAACTCGAGTTGATGCACATCAAAATGGGGGAGATTGTAAGTACCCCTGGTTGGTTTTGATATGATCAACCGATTTAAGTTAGGTCCTGGTGTGTTTATCCTTGTGTCTAAGTGTACAGGAACATAGGAGCGCAGGAAGTCGAGCGAAAGATGCACCGGTCGAGAAGGATGGCACAGAAAGAGAGTCGAAGGGCATAATGCATCCGAGGGATGTGGAGCTCTGCGGAAGAGTACGTCGGTGGAACGAGAAGGGCGCGCGTGGTGTCCGAGGGATGAGAAACCGGGAGGATGGATGCTCGAGGGGCGAAAGGGTGGAATCGGGTTCGGGTGAGCCTAACTCTGGTTAGCTAGAAATCACCCAAGAAGGTGAAGCAAGTCAAGCTAGAGACTGGTCAGCATCGACTGACAAAGCTGACTGCTGGGTGCTCATAAGCTTACGAGCGCCTGTGTGGTATCAGGCGCCCAAGAAGGCTAAACTTAGCTGTTTGTGGCATTGCTTTTTGTTAAAGCTTCGGGCCACATGTCAAGCGCCCAAGACCTCTCGGGCGGCCTATAACTTCCACGTCAGCAAACGGATAGTTTTCACCAGAGCTATACATAGACCCCTGAAGCTCAGTTTCAACAATCCATTCCATTCCAAGCAATAACAAACTAGTTCCTTGTATTATTTTCTTCTTTTTCTGAGCTTTCTACGTGTAAGAGGCTTCTCCGCCCAAAGGATATATATTCAGGAGAATCGAGCATTTTTCAGCCTTGGATTAGCAACCTCCCCGGTTGCAAACCAAGTAAATTCGATTGTCTCTCTCTTTCAGTTATTTTATGTTTATTATGTCTGCTTGGACTAACAAATATCTTTGTCAATGTTAGACAAAAGATTTATTTTCTTTTTCATAGGCAATTCACCCCCCCCCCTCTTGCCGACCCTCGATCCAACACTATGCACCTATAGCAAGACTTGAATCAATTAGAATGCTTTTAGCCTACACAGCTCATAAGGGATTTAAGTTGTATCAAATGGATGTTAAGTCTGCTTTTCTAAATGGATTTATAAAAGATGAGGTTTATGTAAGTCATCCCCCAGGTTTTGAGGACATAGACCATCCTAGCTATATCTTTAAACTTAAAATGGCCCTATATAGACTAAAACAAGCACCTAGATTCTGGTATAAAAGATTGTCCACTTACTTAGTTTCTAAGGGGTTTAACTAAGGCCAAATTCACCCAATCTTATTTGTTAAAACCTTAGAAGGAAATATATTTATACCCCAAATATATGTGGTTGATATTTTTTTGACTCAACTAACATAACTTTTTAAATTGAATTTATAAAAGTAATGCAAAGTGAATTTGAAATGAATCTAGTAGGTGTGCTAACATTTTTCTTAGGACTCCAAATTAAACAAACTAAGGATGAAAATTATGTTCACCAATTTAAATATGCTAAAGAATTAATTAACAAAATTGGAATGCAAAATTCTAAATAAATAAATACACCTATGACAACTAACATTAAAATAGATAGTGACATAGAAGGAAAACTTATAGACTTAAAGCACTTCAAAAGTGCTATAGGTTGCTTACTTTACCTAACTGCTAGCAAACCAGATATTTTATTTGCATTAGGTATTTGTGCTAGGTACCAAATTTGTGCTAAGGAGTCCCACTTAAGTGTTGTCAAAAGAATATTTAGGTATATTAAAAGTACCCTAAATGTAAGAATTTGGTATCCTAAAACTTCTAATTTTGACTTACTAGGTTATTCTAATTCAGATTATGCATGGTGTAAACTAGATTGAATAAGTACTAGTTGATGTTGTCAAATGTTGGGTCCCAACTTAGTTTGTTGGTGTAGTAGGAAGCAATTCTGTGTTGCATTATCCACAACTGAAGTTGAATAGATAGTCCTAGGAGAATGTGCAACCCAACTAGTATGCATGATGAATACACTCAAGGACTTCCAACTAACCTACACTAACACTAAGGTTTATATTGATAATATTAGCTCAATTAACTTTACAAAAAACCCAATACACCAATCTAGGACTAAACACATTGATGTAAAACATCACTTTGTTTAGGATCATGTGGCTACGGATGACTGTACTTAAACACATAGAGTCCAAATCTAATCTAGCAGATATTTTTAGAAAACCACTACCTGAATTAAAGTTTAGTTCACAATGAAGGTAGCTAGGAATGTGCTCAGTAGAATAATTTTTTTTAAAATTTTTGCTTAATTATTCTTCTTTGAAATCTTTTTTCCTTCTTTAAAAAATGCTTTTCAAAAATCTTTTTTTTTTAAATTGCTTTTCAACAATTCATGTTTTTTTAAACTATCTTCAAAAATTATTTTTCAAAAATCATGTTTTATTCTAAATTTTAAAATTGATTTACTCTATTTTTCAACTTAGTTTTCAAAAATTTACCCCCCTCAAAACTAGGGATTTCTTCGTTAAGGACTTTCCTTAGGTATATCCCCTAGTTTACATGTTTCTAAAGATTTAGAAGCTAGTATCTTACAAGCACATTAGGGATACCATACTTGACAACTTAGACTGAGTTGAGATGCATAGGCCTATGACTTAACTCAAGATGCTTTAAGTTAATGTATCAACAGATGTTGGGGAAATAAATACACTTGAAAAATTAATCAAGTTAAGTAATCAAGGTTAGCAAATCTAACTTAATCAAACTAGTTAACTTGGCTAACTCATGAAAGCTATTATTTTATAACAGTTGGTAAGTAACAAACTATGTTAGACAGAGGCCTAAGGATTTATATATTTTTTGTTTTGTTATTTAAATTACTTTTCAAATCTTTTCTTGTTTACTTTTTTATGCTTGGACTCGAATGCATGAATCAAATTGGTTCTAAAATTTTATTTTTTTTGCTTAGTTTATTCCTATTACCTAACATCATTTTACTTAGCATTAGTTATTTACTTCACTGAAAATATTTTTTCAATTTATACTTAACATTTTTTATTCACTTCATCTAAAATATTTTCTCAAAACTTACTTAGTATGATTTACTTGCTTTTCAAAAATTATTACGGGCTCTGGTATCTAAAATTTTTTTTCTCACATTTCTAAAATTTTATCCCCTTAACCCAAATGTTTTTTTATATATATCAAAGGGGGAGAGAAAGAAAAAGTTAAAAGAAAAAATTCTTGAAAGTTGCAAAAGAGTTTTTCAAAGGAGCTTTTCAAAACTCAAACATTTTCAAAATACTTTGCTTTTCGAAAGTCTATTTTCAAAGGGGGAGAGAAAGGAAATGTTAAAGAATTTTTTTCAAAGTAGTAAAGAGTTTTTCAATGTAGCTTTTCAAAAGTCAAACATTTTCAAAATACTTTGCTTTTCAAAAGTCTATTTTCAAACGGGGAGAGAAATGAAATGTTAAAGAATTTTTCAAAGTAGTAAAGAGTTTTTCAATGTAGCTTTTCAAAAGTCAAACATTTTCAAAATACTTTGCTTTTCAAAAGGCTATTTTCAAAGGGGGAGAGAAAGGAAATGTTAAAGAATTTTTCAAAGTAGTAAAAGAGTTTTTCAAAGTAGCTTTTCGAAACTCAAATATTTTCAAAGTAGCTTTTTAAAACTCAAATGATTTTAAAGTACTTTGGAAACATAGGTATTCAAAATTCTATCTTTAAAGTAATTCTCAAGGTCTGCTTTCAATGTTTTTCAAATTTTCAGGAACCAACTTTACTTGTTTTCCAAAAGTCTTTCAAAAACCTTATTAATTATGCATATCTTTCAAAAGTTTCAGGGGGAGAGTGACATATCAAGGGGGAGTTTCATGCATTTTCTTAAACACTTTGAAATTAAGCATAACTTGAATTACAAGTTTTTTCTAACGTTAAAAAATAACTGAACGATACTTTCAAACCTTGTACAGTGTTTACTTTGCTACTTTGAAACATGTTTAAATATTGTTCTTAACTTTTGAACTGGGTTTGCCATAAATTAAAAAGGGGGAGATTGTTGGTACTCAAAGCACCAGATCGAACCTGGTTTTGATAATGAAAAAGGTTCAAAGTTAAGTATATTTTTGGATCTAATGTGTTGCATTAAGTGTGCAAGTAATTTTTAGTGTTACTAGGCATGAAGTCTTGACTTGCAAGGTTGAGCATGAAGACCTAGTGAGTGAAGTTGGGCATAAAGACCAGACTGAGGGTTGGGCACCGAAAACCTGGTGAGTGAAACCTGGCACGAGGACTTGGTTCAAAAGACTGGGCACGAAGACCTGACCGGGGGTTGGGCATCGACGGCATAATCCAGAAGATCGAGAAACTGTCTTAGCTATGCGAGGACAATAGATAGAAGTAGAGACGGGTTGAGGTATGGACATCTCGAGATCCAGAATCTTCGGAGTCCAAGCCATTGTCCAACCGGAGGTGTCGGTTGGAAATAGCTAATTTCTCCAAGTGGAGTAGTTGAGGACGTATTCCCCGAAATAGATAACAGTAGGCGTTGGTCTGACCTAGGGTTTCAATTGAAACCTAAAGTCACAATCAGATAACACTGGTTGTCATGCATGCATTTACTTTACATGTTATTATTGTTTGAACTAACACTGTATTGCAGCTAAGACACTTAGAGACTAGCAACATCGCAGGCGCCCATGAGGACTCGGGCGCTCGAGAACACAGGCGATTGAGAGGTTTTGGGTGCCCCTATACCTATGACACAACCTAGACGAGTTTGAGTTGGTGTACGCTGGTTGGAGTCACCACATTAGCAATACAGGCACCCCAGAGGCTGTCAGGTGCCCAAGATGGATATGACATAAGCAGGCAGCAGATTAGGACGCGGCTGGATCGTAACAATAAGGGTGCCTATAAGCACTTGGGCACCTATATGCCCCGTTATAAGGGGTTTCGCCCAGAGACTTCAGACATCAACTTTCTACCAATCTTGTGCTCACGTGTGATGCTCCAGAGTGATCCAGAGACAATGAAACACTGCTTCGACAATGACGCGCCACTTCCCTTTTTAATTAAAGTTGTAGGTATATTTATTATCTTTTTCTGTACTTGAAATTGCATACTTGTAAAACCATCCACGAATTATAGAATTGCCCAAAGTAAACTGTCAAGGACCATGGGCCTTGGAGTAAGAGTTGTCACAGACTCTGAACCAAGTAAAAATAAAAGTGTTAACGATTATTTTACTTGCATTTACTTTTATACTGCATAAACTCAATTAAAATCCAAATTAATTTTTTGAATGTGATATTAACCCCCCCCCCTATCGATCTCTATGATCCCACAGTTGGAGTATGTACAGATGTCATGTCATGCCATGATCACCCACTCGGGAGTATTGGTAGTTGGAATTGTGTGCAGATAGAGGACCCCCTGTTCCGATAGGTTTATAGAGTTGGTGGCTCCTCCTTTTTTGGCTTTGTAGTTTTATGATGTAGCTATTGGTTTTAGAGCTGTTGGCTTTCCTTTTTTTGCCATAGGGGTATGTGTCATGATGGGGATGTTGGCCTGTGAGCTGTTGGCTCAACTTTTCCTGGCTTTGGGGTATTATCTTGGGTGTTGTTGGCTCTCCAACATCCTATCCACTCTACCAATTAGTGTAACGGTAGCTGAAGTGCATACAGATCATGGCATTGCATCATATGCATATGATGCATGGTTGTCTTTGCATTATTTGATGTATTTGTTTGAGCTATGTTTGATGTATATATTGACAAGCATATGTAGGTTGTATACTGGACATGGTATTGTGTTCTTGTATTGCTCATGTGTACGAGAATAGTCATGGACGGTTTTCTAGTGGTTTATGATCTTACTACCCCACAGAAAAGATTGATTCCAGTATGTTCATTCATTTAGTAGTTTTAGTTATGTTTTCTGAGAATATATCCTGTTGATTTTATATTGCTTGTGTTACCTTATTTATCTTCATGCATATCTTTATCTCTATACCCACGGAGTTTGCCCAGACTCACCACTATTACCTGTATTTTTATTTTCAGGTTGATATAGATTTACTTGGAGTCGCCAAGAGAGGACCCGAAAACTAGTCCCTACTCACTATGATATTCATTTGTTTCATTTGTATTTTCTTATGGTGCTCTTATATTCCTTTTAGTCTCATGGACTTGTATTGCATATTCGATTGTTGATTGTATGATTGTGTGCCTTGAGGGGCTCATCGCAATGTTTGGATGTCATAAGTTGTACCGGTACACGTCTTTGGTAAGTTTAGTTATGCTTGTGTTATTTTACTTTCTTATATGATGTTACCGTCAGCCATGTGGCTGAGGATTATTATGTGGTCATGCTGGCCTTGTATACAGGATTTAGATATCTGTCATATAGGGGAGATGATGTCCATTTCTCGTTGGACATGCAGCTCCCCAAGCGGTGACATTTTTATTATTATTTCACACTATTTAGACACACTTTGCATGCATAGAATCCACTTTGATTATGTCTTTGCTTCATTTTCATACTTTTTTATACTTGGATACTCCTCCACTTTAGTTTTGATGATAGGTACATGATTTAAAGCTAAAATCGAAGATGAAGATCAAGAGGAGAAGCTCCACGGCCTGTCACAGGTGCTCGTGCCACGTGGCACACTCGTTGAGTCTACCATGGCCGCCCGTACCCAACAGTACGAGCGTGGCTAGAAGGTCATGGCCACCATGACCGCCCATGCCCAGTGGCATGGGTGTGCACGTTCCGCTGCAGTATGAACTAGAGACAGCCACGGGCGCCCGTGCCCATGGGCATACTCATAGCGCACAACCACCTCAACAACCTATATAAGGGTATTCTCCCTTTAGGGTTAGGGATCTAGATTTGGGGTCACCCAAGGGCTCCAAGAGGGCTCTACAAGGCTTCATCTGGGTGATCTAGAGTTATCCACACACGAAGGGAAGATGGACAGCAATGAAGAAGATGATCTTGATGGCCATCCTAAGCTTTTCTCTCCATTTTCTCTATTTACTAAATTTATATTGGTCTACTTTAATCTCAAGCATGTTCATGGATTATAATCTCGCTCATATGGGGTAATTTTTAGATTTTAGGATTAGGGAGTATCCCTTTTGGCATATATGCACAATTATTATGCTTAGTTTCAAGTTTTGAATTCTTGTTCTATGATTTCCTTAAATTGTGTTCTGTCTTTACCTTCATAACTCAATCTCGATGCCAAAATCTTAAGAATCACTATCATATGAAGATTATGGGATGAATCAATAGGAGAACCCTATCGTTCAAACTGTAGTGAATCGTGATGCAGGAGCATCGAGACACAAAAGTATAACCCAAATGTCCGTGAGCGGTCCTAGGCTGTCACAGAGCCTAATGGATCAACCCATTTGCCATGTCAAATAGTAAGGAGAGGAACTATTAGGGGGAGAGGGATCGTGTGATAAAATCCCCACTAGGTAGCAAATCCTAGTTGTGGCTCTTCTGAAATAGGCGGTGAATTAGGGTGATACACCGGTGTAGCTCCAAAAGGTCACATCAAATATCATAGGATGACCTACTTACACAAATCAACAAGGAGGACAAGAACTAAAGCATGACCTTTGTGCTTGCTAACATTAAGGTGAAACCTAGACCGGAATCAGGCACAACGTACACTTGTGGTTTGCATGCATCATCACGTCAGCTCAGCGGGGGCGACCATATTAGGATGTAAACTAAAAGCCTTACCTTTTGTATATACATCTACATTTTGAAAGAGAATCACAAAATCACAGGTTGCATATGTAACACCCGCTTTTTTTTTTTCATAAGCGGCGTTACGTTAACATGCTTAGGGCATGTAGACATCATAAGACAGCGGAATAACTTTAACTTGTACTTGCCCTAATACCATTCTTAACTTAATAACATGGGAACCTTAGCATATTAACTTTGAACTTAAGCATCATATCATGTCATACATAACATCATATCATCATATCATAAGGTTCCATAAGTCATTATGTAAACATATAAGTAACCAAGGTGAAGTTCTAGCATAAACAGTAAACGTATGGTTTCCTGGGCCAAGTCACTACTACACACATGCGTTTTTGCCCTCCTGCTACTTCCTTCATTGTCCCCTTGAATGATCTGCGGTATAAGGAAATAAGACTATAAGCACACAGGCTTAGTAAGACTCTTTCCTACTCACAAAACCATTCATCATTCATCATCTCATAATGAGCACATGAAATATTAACATACTTGGTGCTCTACTTAGAACATAACATCTTAAATCACTTATCGTATACATAGCATGACCTGAACATAAACATAGTAACATTCTAAGCATGGCATAATACTTGGCATGAACATAAACATAGTAACATTCTAAGCATGGCATGATACATAGCATAAACATAAACATAGTGAACATTCTAAGCATGGCATAATACTTGGCATGAACATAAACGTAACAACATCCTAAGCATGGCATGATACATAGCACAAACATAAACATAGTGAACATTCTTCATATCATAACATGTGAACATCTTCTTAACATTATCATGGCATAGATCATTTATTCTCATGCATATTTCTTAACATGGAGCATAAGCATAAAATCTTATCAACATAGCATAATGCATAACATGAATGGATGCATGAGTGGAATGCATATACATAAGGGATGCTTAACTTTTAAAACATACTTTTCAATGCTTAAACATAATCATCATAACATCATTTGGGGTCCCCGGCTTGTACCACATACATACATCATAGCGCGCATCCCTAGCAAGTCCGAGGTCGCGAGCCCCAACCTACTAGGGTAAGGACAGCATAGTCGGTAGTCCCCGAACCGAGGCGTTCTTAAGGTGTCCATCCCTGTTGCACAGCTCCGGTAGTGCCAGAACCGTGGACAGCTTCGGTAGTCCAACACCGGGGCGTTCTTAAGGTACCCATCCCTTGGACCCATACTTCGGTCCGGTACAAGCCCATACATAAAGTAAAATACTTTTCATGTTTCATCATTCATCAGGCATTCATAGCATAACCATGTTACATAAAGCATGACTTAACACATGCTTGTCCTTTCATTGTTCATTCTTATTGCATAACATCATGATGCCTGTAAGGCATGGGCATTATCTTCATTCATAAACATGGTATGCATCTTCTTTCATAAGCATGACATGCATCTTTATTCATACAACATGGCATGCATCATTCTTATCATGAACATAAACATTACATACTTATCATGGCATCGTCCTTATCATGAACTTAACATAACGTACCTATCATAGCGTCATTCTTATTGTGAACATAACCCTATCATAATTATCATGGCATCATTCATATCATGAACATAAAACCTATCATATTTATCATGGCATCATTCATATCATGAACATACACAATAACTTAGCATGGTTCTTAACATAACATGAGCATATAACTTAGCATGGTTCTCTACATCACATAAACATGCATAGGTAGGATTTCCATAACATTTTACCTACCATTCAAATACATGGCCTAAAACATAAACATTCATGATAACCCTATTAAGCATGGCATCCATGTTAGACATTCTGGGCCGCAAAAACCGCTTTTTGCGTTGCGGAAACCCCAGAAGTTCGGCCACGGGATCCGTGCGAACATAAAATAAATTACGAGTACGAGTTTCGCTACTAAATCTACATTAGATCTACATGATAGAACCATTACCCTTGATGCGTAGCCCTTCGCTTTCCCGCTTGTCCAAAAAGCCGCCGGATCTCGTAGAGTATCAAGGCAGACACTCCTCTATATGTATCCACGCAAACAAAATAGATGGATCGAAACCTTAGGTGTGCTAGCACCTTCTCGGTTTCGACGAGAGGAGAAGTAGAGCAAAAAGAAAAATCTCTAGAGGAAGAAGAAGAGCCACACCCAAAAAGGGAACCAAAATCCCTTTTTGATCACCCTTGGTGGCCGGCCACTTAATGGCCATTAATGGCCATTAAGTGGTCGGCCACACATGCCATAACCTCCTCCATTTGAATTCAAATTCAAATGGGAGGGGTTACCACCTTGGAAATGATGTGTCATACACATTTAGTCAAAAACCAAGCCAAGTCATCACTTGGTCAATTCAAGGTGAGGTGGTTTTGGTCAAGTCAAACTTGCCTTTTATGGACTTTCCATATTTAGTCAAGTCAAACTTGACTCCATTTCTTCTCCCATGTCAAGTCTAACTTGAAGTGGAACCAAGTCAAGTCAAACTTGATTTGGATTTAGGTCAAGTCAAACTTGCCTTTTATGGACTTTCCATATTTAGCCAAGTCAAACTTGACTTCAATTTTTTTCTTCTCCCATGTCAAGTCTAACTTGAAGTGGAACCAAGTCAAGTCTAACTTGATTTGGATTTAGGTCAAGTCAAACTTGCCTTTTATGGACTTTCCATATTTAGCCAAGTCAAACTTGACTTCAATTTTCTCCATCTATTTGTTCTTTGCGTGTGACCCTATAGGTTCTTGTAACGTTGGCAATGCTTCTAACCTCTTAGAAACATAAGCAATGAGCGGTATCTAGCAACACATCATTGCTACCCAAGTTACAAGAATGTTGAGATCCAACATCACCTTGTGACTAATAATTGTGACTCTCACAATATATGATAATGTCCCTCTATCCTTGATATCTAGATTGACTCAATTGAGGCATAGACCGTGTCATCCTCGAGTCAATCTATATCTTGAACTCCAAGTAGACTCACACTAATCAAATGAGCTCAATATCTCATATTGACTCACTTGGGCATGGCCATGCACTTTGTGGTCTAACTCTATCAAGAATACGATATCGCTCCCGTCATATAGGAGGGATAGATCCCATCTACATCACTCACATCCCTCTCCATAATTTGTTACATACCCAGTAATCGCCTTTATAGTCCACCCATTTACGGGTGACGTTTGACGAAGCCAAAGTACGTAACTCCTTATGTAGGAATCCATGGTGACTTCAGGTCCAAGGACTAATAGTCATACTAATAGCCACATGAGAAAGTATATGACACTCATATAACGATCCATGATACTTTCTCATGGCGGGTCATTCAGTATACATTCTCCAATGCATACCCATGTGTCAACTTGATATCTCTATATCCATGACTTGTGAGATCAAGTCATCATGTTGACTTACATGCTAGCCTCTACGTATTAACATTGTCCTTGAATGTTAATACTTGACTAGGAATTATTTAGAGTAATGTTCTCTATATCATCTCACTATCGATTCAACTAATCGATTGATATAGATAAGAATCTTCTACTCAAGGACATTATTATGCTTAGCTATTCGGCACAAATACACGTAAGTATAATAACCATAAAACATGCCTTTATTTATACACAGGAATATGATACAAATGAGTCTATATAATCATCACATGATTGGCTCTAGGGCTCTCACTAACAATCCAATCATAACCTAAACATGAAACATAAACATGGAGCTTAAACCTTAGGGTTATAGTTAACGTGGTTTCTACCACATACTTGATCTTATACATATAAATACTTTATGGTAGACATGAACCATCATTCTTTGAACCCTAACTCCACCCCAAACCCTAAATCCAAGGCTTGGCCGAAACTTCAAGGTGGAGTTCCATCAATTCCATAAACATGTAATATAGCATAAGGTAAAGGGACAACCATACATCATTTATGAGACCATAGGAAGTCATTGGGCTCATGATTAGGATTAACCCTAACCTTTAAGCCACTTCCCTAAGGCTGGCCGAAACTTATAAGACCATGGGGAGTATGGAAAAATTCCATTAAAATTCCCAATAAATCATGAAACACTAATCACATCTTACCATAGAGCCATTGGAGCCCTTACTTGAAATAAATCTGAACTTTTACCCTATTAACCCTTCTTGGCCGAAACTTGTAGAGTCCCTAGGCCATGTGAAAATTCACATAATCACCTTCCATCACCCTTATATCATGGCAACACATAAAACATATGCTTGAAGTTAAAGACTCAACCCTAACCCTTGGGTCCTTGGGGTTGGCCGAAACATATAGGGCCTCTAGGGTACCCAAAAATTCTCAAAAATTGTATTTAACCTCTAAACATCATGAGAAAACATTAAACAACATAATGGAGATTTTTAGCATCATTAAGGACCCTTAAACATTGTGGCCAAAACCCTAGGGTATCCTAGGGTGCTTACTTTGTTTCTTTCATGTTGGCCGAAACCCTAGGGTATCCTAGGGTACTCCAAAAATTCCCAAAAATTATACTTAATCTCTAAACATCATAAGGGAACATTAAATAGTATTATACAGATTTTTAGCATAATTATAGATCTTAAAATCATGGTGGCCGAAACCCTTAAGCATAAGGTTCTTGGTTTTCTTTCCTTTCAACATCAAATCCAAAAACCAACCACTATATCATACTAAAAATCATGGAAATCATAAGGAACTATTATACCACAGGTGAGGGAGTCTTACTTTGGGATTTCTTGATTTTTTTTAGACCTTAAAGCGAAAGAACTTGTAGAGCTCTTGACCCTTGATCCCTCCTAGCCCTTGTACTCTTGTGAAGACCTTAGATCTAGGAGATGGAGCCTTGGTGGAAGCTTTTCCAAGGGAAAACTCCCTTGGAGGTGTTCGGCTAGAATGAGGGAGGAGGAGAGGAGGAAATGCAAATTGAAGGAAGGAGAAAGAAACTCCCAAACCCCCCTATTTATCATCCATTAAAGAGGTAAATGAAGAGTCTCTCCATGACCCTTCATCTTCTTCTTAATCTTAACCTATATCCACTTCATTTCCTCATAGAAATCCCTTGCTAGGTGAGTTGGTTAAGGCTTACATGGTTGTACAAGAGGTCCAAGGTTCAATCCTTGGCTCATGCACCTTTATTTTTATTTTATTTTTATTTCATTTATTTTATTATTTTTATTTCCTAAATTCCGAAAATCCTCCTAAAATCACCCATAATTATGCTAATATTCCTAAATAAAATTCTTTTATATTTATATTAATTTTACCTAATTTATATTAATTTTTACCTAATTAATACCCATTTTTGGAGTCCATTTAAAGCTCATTAGTACCTAATTTCTCCATTAAAATAGAAAAATTAGGCTAAGACTTACCCATAATCATGCTAATATGCCTAATTAAATCCTATTTATATTTATACTAATTATTATCGAAATCCACCTATAATCATGGTACTAAAAAGCCCACATAAAGCCCATTAATACTTAGTTTTCTCAATTTAAATGAGAAAACATGGATTTTCTAGGCCAAAGTTCTCCTTAATATTTCTAGGTCCCTTGGAAAATTATTTAAACATGCTTAATATTTTAAGAAAATATTAAGAGAATTTTTCGGGTCGTTACAATCCCCCATACCTCGTGAAAGTTCGTCCTCGAACTTAGAATAACTCCGGGTACTTGCGCCTCATCTCGTCCTCGCGCTCCCAGGTAGCTTCTTCGAACCGTTGACTTTGCCATAGGACCTTGACTAAGGGCACTTCCTTACTCCTCAGCTTCTTGACTTCCCTATCCACAATCTGGATGGGTCTGCTCTCATAGCTTAGGTCCTCTTGCACTTGCACCGTCTGTGGCTCGATCACTTGGTCCATATTTGGGATACACTTTTTCAGCAGGGACACATAGAATACGTTATGGATAGCTGACATCTCTGGAGGCAGCTCCAGCTCATATGCCACCTTACCGACTCTTTTCAGAATCAGGTATGGCCCCACATAGCGCGGACTTTGTTTTCCTTTCTTCCCAAATCTGGTCACTCCCTTCATAGGAGCCACTTTGAGAAATTCCCAATCTCCAACATTAAATTCCAGTGGTCTACGCCGTACATCAGCATAACTCTTCCGCCGGCTCTGAGCAGTCTCTATCCGTTGTCGAATATTCTGTATAGCCCGGGTGGCGCTATCGATAACCTCCGTTGTGAGCCCCATTTCCTTCTTTTCACCACCCTCGTACCAGCAGATCGGAGACCTACATCTCCTCCCATACAAGGCTTCATAAGGTGTCATTCCGATAGTAGCTTGGTAGCTATTATTGTAAGCGAATTCCGCCAAGCATAGATATCGACACCAACTTCCCTTGAAATCCAGGGCACAAGCTCTCAACATATCTTCTAATATCTGATTCACCCATTCAGTTTGCCCATCCGTCTGAGGGTGAAAAGCGGTGCTAAATCGCAATTTAGTGCCGAGAGACTTCTGAACGCATTCCCAAAAATGCGAAGTAAAGCGACCATCCCTATCTGAGATGATGGTCTTGGGAACTCCATGAAGCCTAATCACTTCCTTGACATATAATTGAGCCAGTTGCTCAATCGAGTAAGTCATCTTGATCGCTAAGAAGTGAGCAGACTTTGTCAGCCTGTCCACAATCACCCAAATTGCATCATACCCATTTGTAGTCCTGGGAAGCCCTGAAATGAAATCCATAGAGATGTCTTCCCATTTCCACTCCGGAATCGGGAGTGGCTGTAGAACTCCCCCGGGTCGCTGATGTTCTGCTTTCACTTGCTGGCAGGTCAGACAAGTACTAACATACTGAGCCACATCCCTCTTCATACCGGCCCACCAGAACCTCTCATTCAGATCTTGATACATCTTGGTGGATCCTGGATGCATTGAATAAGGGGTTTCGTGAGCTTCCGTCAATATTTTTCTTCGAAGCTCCGGGTCATTAGGGATACATAGACGATCCCTAAGGTATAATACTCCCCCTTTGGCGATATGAAAACCCTCGCCCTTTCCTTCTCGGATCTCCTCTTTTATTTTCTGGAGACTGAGATCACCATTTTGTTTTTCCAATATGTCCTCACATAGGGCGGGTGATATTGTCATAGTGGAAAGTCACCCAGAGATGACCTCAACCCCAAAATTCATAATTTCCTTTTCAAGTGGTCGGGATAATCTGGATATGGACATCAAGGTGGCACTTGATTTCCGGCTGAGTGCATCGGCCACCTTGTTCGCCTTCCCTGGGTGATAGAAGATCTCACAGTCATAGTCTTTTACCAACTCAAGCCATCGGCGTTGTCTCATATTCAGGTCCTTCTGAGTGAAGAAATATCGCAGACCTTGGTGGTCTGTATAAATTCTACACTGCGCTCCGTACAGATAATGCCTCCATATCTTAAGAGCGAAGACCACCGCGGCTAACTCCAGATCATGAGTGGGGTAATTTTGTTCATATTCCTTGAGTTGTCTAGAGGCATAGGCAATAACTTTTCCATTCTGCATAAGTACAGCCCCAAGTCCAAGTTTGGAGGCATCGCTATACATATCAAAGTTTTGATTATCTCTTTGACATATAATTGGCTAATGTCATTATTAACTCCATGATATAACTATATGCATATATCATAGTTATATACTTATTTTAATTATGGGTAAACCTAATAATAGTATGCTTCCGAATATTAGTTCTCACCCCGAGTTACGAATTCTATTAGTTGTATGATTATTATAGAATAGGTGAGATCCTACTTATTATATTACCATAAAATAACTTAAGGTAGTCTTATATATTATATATAAGATATCAGTGACCCATAACCTATAATAAGTGTTACCATAATTAGAACCCTACCCTATGCTATACCATATGACCTATACCATTAATTATATCAGTATTAATATCATGGAACTAATGCTATACGCTAACATAGGTGAGAGTGTTATAATCTCCTGTGGGTAGGCTATCAGATAATTTTCTACATGTGACTATATATACATAATATCATAAATTATAGTTTCTTTTCTACGCCTATATTATTCTAAATATTTAATTCCTAAAATAAGATAAAGTATCATTCATCGTTACATATCGTAACGTACTTTTCATCATAAATATCATTCATACTGGCATACCTTAAAATCATAAAACATCCTCCTACTATAAGATATATAAAGAGGTACTTACTTGGAAGCGACAGGAAGAGGGTTTGATGTGTGTGTAGTGAGATGGTTACTGCTCTGATACCAACCTGTAACGCCCGCTTTTTTTTTCATAAGCGGCGTTACATTAACATATTTAGGGCATGTAGACATCATAAGGCAGCGGAATAACTTTAACTTGTACTTGCCCTAACACCATTCATAACTTAATAACATGGGAACCTTGCATATTAACTTTGAACTTAAGCATCATATAATGTCATACATAACATCATATCATCATATCATAAGGTTCCATAAGTCATTATGTAAACATATAAGTAACCAAGGTGAAGTTCTAGCATAAACAGTAAACGTATGGTTTCCTGGGCCAAGTCACTACTACACACATGCGATTTTGCCCTCCTGCTGCTTCTTTCATTGTCCCCTTGAATGATCTGCGGTATAAGGAAATAAGACTATAAGCACACAGGCTTAGTAAGACTCTTTCCTACTCACAAAACCATTCATCATTCATCATCTCATAATGAGCACATGAAACATTAACATACTTGGTGCTCTACTTAGAACATAACATCTTAAATCACTTATCGTATACATAGCATGACCTGAACATAAACATAGTAACATTCTAAGCATGGCAAAATACTTGGCATGAACATAAACATAGCAACATTCTAAGCATGGCATGATACATAGCATAAACATAAACATAGTGAACATTCTAAGCATGGCATAATACTTGGCATGAACATAAACGTAACAACATCCTAAGCATGGCATGATACATAGCACAAACATAAACATAGTGAACATTCTTCATATCATAACATGTGAACATCTTCTTAACATTATCATGGCATAGATCATTTATTCTCATGCATATTTCTTAACATAGAGCGTAAGCATAAAATCTTATCAACATAGCATAATGCATAACATGAATGGATGCATGAGTAGAATGCATATACATAAGGGATGCTTAACTTTTAAAACATACTTTTCAATGCTTAAACATAATCATCATAACATCATTTGGGGTCCCCGGCTTGTACCACATACATACATGATAGCGCGCATCCCTAGCAAGTCCGAGGTCGCGAGCCCCAACCTACTAGGGTAAGGACAGCATAGTCGGTAGTCCCCGAACCGAGGCGTTCTTAAGGTGCCCATCCCCGTTGCACAGCTCCGGTAGTGCCAGAACCGTGGACAGCTTCGGTAGTCCAACACCGGGGCATTCTTAAGGTACCCATCCCTTGGACCCATACTTCGGTCCGGTACAAGCCCATACATAAAGTAAAATACTTTTCATGTTTCATCATTCATCAGGCATTCATAGCATAACCATGTTACATAAAGCATGACTTAACACATGCTTGTCTTTTCATTGTTCATTCTTATTGCATAACATCATGATGCCTGTAAGGCATGAGCATTATCTTCATTCATAAACATGGTATGCATCTTCTTTCATAAGCATGACATGCATCTTTATTCATACAACATGGCATGCATCATTCTTATCATGAACATAAACATTACATACTTATCATGGCATCGTCCTTATCATGAACTTAACATAACGTACCTATCATAGCGTCATTCTTATTGTGAACATAACCCTATCATAATTATCATGGCATCATTCATATCATGAACATAAAACCTATCATATTTATCATGGCATCATTCATATCATGAACATACACAATAACTTAGCATGGTTCTTAACATAACATGAGCATATAACTTAGCATGGTTCTCTACATCACATAAACATGCATAGGTAGGATTTCCATAACATTTTACCTACCATTCAAATACATGGCCTAAAACATAAACATTCATGATAACCCTATTAAGCATGGCATCCAATCATAACCTAAACATGAAACATAAACATGGAGCTTAAACCTTAGGGTTATAGTTAACGTGGTTTCTACCACATACTTGATCTTATACATATAAATACTTTATGGTAGACATGAACCATCATTCTTTGAACCCTAACTCCACCCCAAACCCTAAATCCAAGGCTTGGCCGAAACTTCAAGGTGGAGTTCCATCAATTCCATAAACATGTAATATAGCATAAGGTAAAGGGACAACCATACATCATTTATGAGACCATAGGAAGTCATTGGGCTCATGATTAGCGTTAACCCTAACCTTTAAGCCACTTCCCTAAGGCTGGCCGAAACTTATAAGACCATGGGGAGTATGGAAAAATTCCATTAAAATTCCCAATAAATCATGAAACACTAATCACATCTTACCATAGAGCCATTGGAGCCCTTACTTGAAATAAATCTTAACTTTTACCCTATTAACCCTTCTTGGCCGAAACTTGTAGAGTCCCTAGGCCATGTGAAAATTCACATAATCACCTTCCATCACCCTTATATCATGGCAACACATAAAACATATGCTTGAAGTTAAAGACTCAACCCTAACCCTTGGGTCCTTGGGGTTGGCCGAAACATATAGGGCCTCTAGGGTACCCCAAAAATTCTCAAAAATTGTATTTAACCTCTAAACATCATGAGAAAACATTAAACAACATAATGGAGATTTTTAGCATCATTAAGGACCCTTAAACATTGTGGCCAAAACCCTAGGGTATCCTAGGGTGCTTACTTTGTTTCTTTCATGTTGGCCGAAACCCTAGGGTATCCTAGGGTACTCCAAAAATTCCCAAAAATTATACTTAACCTCTAAACATCATAAGGGAACATTAAATAGCATTATACAGATTTTTAGCATAATTATAGATCTTAAAATCATGGTGGCCGAAACCCTTAAGCATAAGGTTCTTGGTTTTCTTTCCTTTCAACATCAAATCCAAAAACCAACCACTATATCATATTAAAAATCATGGAAATCCTAAGGAACTATTATACCACAGGTGAGGGAATCTTACTTTGGGATTTCTTGATTTTTTTTAGACCTTAAAGCGAAAGAACTTGTAGAGCTCTTGACCCTTGATCCCTCCTAGCCCTTGTACTCTTGTGAAGACCTTAGATCTAAGAGATGGAGCCTTGGTGGAAGCTTTTCCAAGGGAAAACTCCCTTGGAGGTGTTCGGCTAGAATGAGGGAGGAGGAGAGGAGGAAATGCAAATTGAAGGAAGGACAAAGAAACTCCTAAACCCCCCTATTTATCATCCATTAAAGAGGTAAATGAAGAGTCTCTCCATGACCCTTCATTTTCTTCTTAATCTTAACCTATATCCAATTCATTTCCTCATAGAAATCCCTTGCTAGGTGAGTTGGTTAAGGCTTACATTGTTGTACAAGAGGTCGAAGGTTCAATCCTTGGCTCATGCACCTTTATTTTTATTTTATTTTTATTTCATTTATTTTATTATTTTTATTTCCTAAATTTTGAAAATCCCCCTAAAATCACCCATAATTATGCTAATATTCCTAAATAAAATTTTTTTATATTTATATTAATTTTACCTAATTTATATTAATTTTTACCTAATTAATACCCATTTTTGGAGCCCATTTAAAGCTCATTAGTACCTAATTTCTCCAATAAAATAGAAAAATTAGGCTAAGACTTACCCATAATCATGCTAATATGCCTAATTAAATCCTATTTATATTTATACTAATTATTACCGAAATCCACCTATAATCATGGTACTAAAAAGCCCACATAAAGCCCATTAGTACTTAGTTTTCTCAATTTAAATGAGAAAACATGGATTTTCTAGGCCAAAGTTCTCCTTAATATTTCTAGGTCCCTTGGAAAATTATTTAAACATGCTTAATATTTTAAGAAAATATTAAGAGAATTTTCCGGATCGTTACAGCATATTTATATTAGTATGTGCACAAAATGTCTCATACTTTGTATTGTAGATAACATGGTGCATGGTAACACACAGAAGATCATATTATCAGTTCCTTACAGAAGTATAATTAAGAGGCTCACAACCGAGATGGAGTTGGACAAACCATCAGAATGGTTGTAATGTAATTAGGTGTAGTTTGTCTTAACTATAGGATTACACTAGTGCACTTTGTGTGCATTGAGTAGGACCAAAATAGAGATCATCCAATTTATACTGACTTTATAATTAGATTAGACCTCAATTTTATTATGGAGTACAATCTCTAAATCTTGATATAATAACGGGCACATGTATTTAATTATTATTTATTTGATTTACCAATGGGCGAGATTTATTCTATTAAATCGATAGGCCTAGTAAGTTGGGAAGCAATATTATGTACATGGTGTGCCATTGATTATTGAGGGAATCTGTGTCCTGGTGAGTCAGGATGATGATGCCCCCTTGATGAGCTCATAAGGATCATCATGTTAAATCTTGCAAGTGGACTATGGTCCAACATGATGAAAAGGATGAGTGGTATTAGTCAAGGATCAAGAGGTTAATTAATTAAAATTATCAGTAATTTAAATTAATCGACGGGCATTTGATATCTTAGACACGGGGAGATGGATGTGCTCATAATAGGTGGAGCCCATATGAAAATATGGGAGTTGGTGAGGAAGTTCAATGGGGATCCTTTAGTGAAATGGATCTCCATTAATGGATCGGATTTGGATCCATTAGTGGGCCAATACCCAACTCCTCCTCATGGTCCTTATATATACCCCATGGGAGTCATGAAACCAAGTTTTAATCAATACAATTCATCCACACAAAACCTTTAGAGCCTCTCCTTCTCTCCCTTACAAATTCTCCCTCCTAGGGTATTAGGTTGTGCCGGATCAAAGGGAGCAAGGAAACAAGGTTTTCTTCTCCACTCCTTTGGGCGTGGAACCTGATCCAAGGCAGCACCACTAGGTAGTGCTCTGCTGGAGAGGACGGTGGTGGAGGGTCGCCGGTGGTGACTTCAAGAGGGAGGTTGCGGCGCCGGCAGGAAAAGGAAAGAAAGCTCAAGAAGGAGAAGTTTTGCACTCTTCTTCTTCTTCCTTTCTTCTCCATCTTCTTACTTGTTTCTTCCTCCTTAGCATGCGCAAGTTGGGAGCAAGAAGGATCCACCGATGGCTTGAGAAGACAGCACTTCATTCATCTATTGGCCGGCAGCAAGGAAGAAGTGGTGGAGATAGGTTTCGGCTAGGGTTTGTTGGGAAGAAGAGTTTTGTTTCACTTATTTATCTTCATCATCTTCTTCCTCCTTGGTTTACTTGGTGGACGACGCATGGAAGAAGAAGGAGCTTCCTTCTCTTGGCTGGCGGTAACCCTATGCACTAGGGTTTTGGTGCAAGGAAGAAGAAAGAAGGAAGAGGATTGATTGGTGAGCCTTGGTGACTCCGCGTCTTAGTAGATCGTTGCCCACATGACGTCCAAGAAGGGAAGGTCATACGGTAGAAGACTACGAGGTAAAAGATGAGGTATATCTCTCTTTGGCTCCTTATTAAGTTTCTACAATTTCATGTGATTATTTTGTTATCGCATGTGTGTTTTAATTAGTTATCATAGTTTAATTATTTGTTGATTAATATTGATAATTAATTGTGTCATGGACCCCAAAGATAAATACAAAAATCGGCGATCCGCACATATCATCTTTTCCGAGGTCAATTGATTCAGAATGTTACAAGGTCTTACTTTTGAGTTTGGCTAAGTTGTAACTTGAATCAATTGATACGATGACGAGATGATCATTTGGGAGACGGATCTCCATTCGGATTAAATTTTTTTAATCTGTAGACATAGAGAGGTCTCTCATGTTCGACCCCGTGTTGGTTTAGGAAATGCCAATCTATTCCAGTAGCCCGGACCGGAATCAGGAACTTGGACCGGGCAATATAAGCACCTTTGTCTAGATTACAACAACTCTCTAAGATTGTTGTGCTCAAGTCGTGATCTGATAACTACTCTACGACACCACAACACCTTGGCAATAACGCTTCAGTTTTATTATTCGGTTGTCAGTATAATTTTCATTATTGATAGTGATAGCCCATAGTAAATGATCAAGGATCATGAGCTTTAGAGTTGGAGTCATCACAGACTCCAAACTAAGTAAAAAAGAATTCATGTTAGCATTGTTCTTTTTTGTTCTTATATTCAGTGAGTATATTATTCTTGTATTTCGAAATTGGGAAAAAATTGTGCGCGCAATTCACCCCCCCCCCCCCAACCACTTCTAGCACTTTCTCGGTCCTACAAATTCCAAACTTATACAACATTTTCTGACAACTTGGTTTATTACATTAAATTCCTTGATTTGGAATTGAATTTTTTTATTGAATTTAAAAGTTGTGAATTTAATTATTTGAATTAATTTAAGTTCCATAATTAAATCAAACTTGATGATAATTAAATTTAACATTTATTTTTGGCTTATTTGAGTTTATATTTCACTTGTTAAAATTCGTAGATTTATTTTCTTAAATTTTGGTATTTAATTTTAAAATTTTAAATTATTCATTGCTACATAATTAAGATAATTAAGATAATATTCAAATTTTTAATAATTATAATTGAATTATTATTATTAAAAATTGTAGATTTATTTTGTTAGTTTTTAGAATTTATTTCGAATATTTTGTATAATTTTGAAATTTTAAGATTTGGATTATAATTTATCTTATTTGAAATTTATTCTTTGAATTTATTTGTTCTAATAATTATTTTTTGAATTTTTAAATTACTGTTAAATGAGAATTTTTATTTTTTTTAAATTTGACGTTTTTTTTCAGAATTTTTAAGATTTAATTTCTGATTTTTAGTATTTAAATTATTAATATTTGAATTGATCAAATTATTATTAGGATTATCTTGAATAATTAATTCATTGTTTAATTCTAATTTATTAAAAATTTTAAAATTAAATTTCAGTGGTTAGATTTATATTCATAATTATATAAATTAATTTTATCTTGATTGGTTGAATTATTAACTAATTTTGATTAATTAGATTGTGTTGATTAAAATTTATTTTAACTTTTTGATTCGATTAATATCTAGATATACTTGTTCATTAATGTTATTTTTCAGACTTGTTAAATTTGAATTATTACTAAGATTTGGATCAGTTAAATTTAACTTATACATATTAAATTTATTTTGATAATTATTTAAGTTTGAATTAATATTAATAAAATTTGAATTATTCAATTTGGATTTATCTTTGTCATATAAAGAATATTTTTTATCAAGATTATAATGAATTTAATCTAATCTAGATTAATTAACTTGGTTATTTTCTTGAGTAAATATATTAATAAAATCTAAATTATTAATGATTTAATTATTCAAATTAGATATTTTTTAATATAATTATTATCCAAATTCAGATTTGAATTAATAATTAAATTGATAGGATTTGTATTTATATTAATAAAATTATTATCTGAATTCAAATTTTTTACTAATAATTGAATTTTTCAAATTAAAATTATTATTTAATTCTGAATTTTTTAATTAAATTCCTTTTATTCAAATTTATTAAATCATGCAAAACTAAATTATCACAAGAAAAAACTATTTTAAAGCAAAATATCAGGGGCATTTCCGTAATAAACTATATTAATCTTTTTCTCAACTACTAATTCTTTAAATTTGTTTGCGTCTTCTTCTTTGGGGATTGGTTATTGAAATGTCCGGATCTATGATACTTGAAGCACTTAATGTGTAGTTTATTCGTCCAAGTTCTAAGATCGGTTCCTCCTTTATCATCGTTGGTGTCATGTAAATGTTACGAGTATACCACTTTTATTTAATGTCATCTCACTCTACATGTGAAACATATAATACGAACTTAAATTAGAATAATTAAAATAATACCTTTTTATTTATTCCCTCTCAATCTTTGACCTCTGGCTTTCTTAGCAGTTAGTTCAATTAGGAGCACTCCAGACTCTGATATCAATTATAAAAAATAGTGTGCATCGAAGGAGGGGTTGAATATCGACTCATCACTTCTCTTTTACTCATTTCATCATGTTCGTTCTATTAAATTTAGTCGTAGCGGAATATAATAAAATAATAAAAAACGAAAAGAGACATTGATTTACTTTGTTCTTAGCCCTCAACGTCAAGGCGTCCAAGGACTAAGTTTGGGAGGTGTCCGCCCACTAGTTTTTGTTCTTTTTTAAATTTTTCAAGAGGGAGAGAAATCGACTATAGATTTAAATTAAAAGTACAAAGATTTTAACATAAAATACAATTTGTAAATACAAACAAACTTAGTCAATGATTGATTTGGAAGTCTTGAGCTCATCACACCCCTCCTAGAGCTTCCTTGATCATAGAGCTTCACTTTGCTACCTTTTATTTCAAGCATAAAGATGGAATTAGAAGAATGAATGTTCGGCTTTGTTCATGAGGCCTTCTTTAATAGGCTTCATTCAGTGTACTGAGAAGCCTTATCAGTTTATCGATTTTGGATAGAACTTGATCCAAATGATTGAGTTTATCACAAACTGCTTATCAATCCACCGATCCTTGGGATTGGTCTATCGAACCAGGCCATGTCATCGATCGAAGTCTGGACCTGAACCCAGTTAGCTGAACCAAATTGTGTTGGATCGAGAGAACCGATAGAGAGGGGGTGAATATCGGAAAACTTTCGGATTTGAAAACTAAGAGAAATTGCACAGCGGAAGTTAAAAACACACAACGCAAGCACGGGAGGTTTTACTTGGTTCGGAGCCTTAGGTCGACTCCTACTCTAAGGCCCACGGTTGTTGACCGTTTACTTTGGGCAATTCTATATAGGCGCAAAAACAATTTACAAATATTGATTACAGAGTAAGTGCAGTAAATTGAAAATCACTCTTCTTTACCGACGTCTGAGTAGATTGACTTTTTCGGAGCAGCAGGACGTCGTCAGCTCGAGTTGGGAAGTTTCCGGAGCGAGGCGTGAGAGCAGAAGAGCGTAGAAGCGTTGTGTTTGAGATGTTCTTGGAAGCCTGGGTGTTGGGTGCTATTTATAGCACCTCGGGGCGCCCTGGACGTCGGGGGCGCCCCCCCCCCCCCCACGTGTCACGTGATCCAAGATTCGCTCGGTCAACCTTTATCCCACTCGAATAGGGATGAGGTTTGACCCTGGGGGCGCCCTGGACGCTGGGGGCGCCCTGCTTGACTCCTTCCGCGCGGGCATCTCAGCTGGATAAGGGTCTTTGGCTTCGCTGGCATAGGCGCGGGGTGCCTTGGCTGCTGTGGGCGCCCTGGGCGCTGAGGGCGCCCTGGCCCGTATTCAGCCGAGGCTCCTTTTTGCTTCATTTGTTTTATCTTCACCTTGGGGGCGCCCTGGACACTCAGGGCGCCCTACTCAGCTGCTGCCTCACTCCATTGAGGCTCTCTGAGCTGCAGACACTCGTTCCTTTGGTCCTGCATCTAGGGTTAGTCCGAAAACAAAATAAAGCAATAAAACATATGATTATACAGCCTTAGCTGTCTTGGTTTTGACTTTGGGTTTTCAAAATGGAACCCTAGGTCGAACCGACACCTACTGTTCCCTCGACGGGGAACGAGTCCTCACCTACTCCTCTCGGGAGAATTTACCTGATGCCAACCGTTCCTCTGGTTGGACTTTTGCCTCGCGGTCCTTCGCCAGGTCTTGGATGCCGAGCTGTCCTCCGCCCGGTGCCTAGCATTCCTTCGCTAGGGCTTCAGTCCCAAGCTGTCCTTCGCCTGGAGCCTAGCATTCCTTCGCTAGGTCTTGGATACTGGCAGTCCTTCGCCAGTTGCCTAGCAGTCCTTTGCTAGGGCTTAGATACTGGCAGTCCTTCACCAGGTGCCTAGCAATCCTTCGTTAGGGCTTTGTATCCTGGCCACTAGAGTAACATGTTAGATAACAACTAAGACTTAACTTTTGAACCCTGTTGCCATTATCAAAACACAGGTTTGACTTTGGTGCTTTCTGCACCAACAATCTCCCCCTTTTTGATTTATGGCAACCATAGTTCAAAAAGTTAAGTTTAATCAAAGCATAAAAACCATTAATTTTTGTTCCCTCCCCTTGGAAGGAATTTTCCCCTGGATTTTTCAAAAATACATGGGGTTCTAAAACTTTACTTAGAATGATTTTCCACTTTGAAAACTTAAGTTTTAAAAGTACATTTTGAAGGCATAAGTTTTGAAAACTTTAAGTTAAGTACTTACTAACTTTTGAAGAACATTAAGTACTTAGTAAATTTTGAAGCCTTAAGTTTTAGAGAACTCAAAAGTTTTGAAAACTTTTAAGTTAAGTACTTAGTAGGATTTGAAAAACTTAAGCACTTAGTAAACTTTTGAAATAATTTAAGTACTTAGTAAATTAAGTTTTAAAGTACTTAGTAGATTAAGTTTTAAAGTACTTATGGAAGTTTTGAAAAGCTTAAGCTTAAAGTACTTATAAAAACTTACACAATTTAAGTACTTAGTAAATTAAGTTTTAAAGTACTTAGCAGATTAAGTTTTAAAGTACTTATGGAAGTTTTGAAAAACTTAAGCTTAAAGTACTTATAGAAGTTTTGAAAAACTTAAGTTTAAAGTACTTATAGAAGTTTTGAAAAACTTAAGCTTAAAGTACTTAATAGGTTTTTCTTTAAAACAAAAAACTTAAGTATTTCTAGAAAGGTTTTGAAAAGCTTTGCAAAGTAGCTAACTTTTTGAAAAAGATATTGAGAGTTTGAAAAAATTTTAAAAATTTGACCTCTCTGCTTTCTATCTCTCCCCCTTTGCCATATATCAAAAACAGATAGATAAATAGATAGATATCGCAAAATTTAATTTGCATAAAAGGAATGACTTTTAAAAAAATATTTTCATAAAGAAAACATATTCATATGATTTTGCTATACTGAACCAAGACTTGGACCAAATCAGTTAATTTTCTCTTGTAGGGACCTGTCTAACCCATTTAGCTACTTACTAACTGTTATAAGCAGTAGTTTTCGCTAGGGTTAGTCAAGTTAAGTGTTTTTTGTTCAAGTTAGATTTTCTAAGCTTGACACTTAACTTGATTGCTGTATAAGTTGTATTTAGTGCCCCAATTACTGCAGATGCACTGACTTAAAGCATCTTGAATTAAGGCAAAGACCTTAGCATCTCAACTCTTTCTAGGTTATCAATGAAAGTACCCTAAAGTGCTTGTGAGATGCTGGCTTCTAAGTCTATAGGTGCATGCAGTTCTAGGGTTAGGGCCTAGGCTAGGTCCAGTTGCGAAGAAGCCCTAATTTTGAAAAGGGATAGTTTTGAAATAAAACTAAGTCGAAAAATAAAAGAAATTTTTTTTTAATTGATAAAAAAGCAATAATGAGCTAAGTCTATTCTACTAAGCACAATCCTAACTGCCGAATAGAAAGGAGACTGCCGAATAGAAAGGAACCAAGTACTCATAAGCTAGTCAACATAGGAAAGTCAACATAGTCATACAGTCAAACATAAGTCAACCCTACTGAGTAGGGGCAGTCAGATAGTTACTGGTACAATGCTAAGCAAATCTAAGACGAGGGACCGGGATGATCAGATGGGCCCGGCTGCCATGAATCGAAGCGTGCCATCATTTCAATGAATCGTGCGTCAGCCACTTCTCGATCGGCTCTGCGAGCTTCCATCTGCTCGATATGATAGGCCTCAACCTCCTCTCGGAGGCTCTGAACCTTTGTCTCCAAATGTGTCACCCTCTCGTAGAGTGTCGGTGGCGCGGGCTCGTCGATGTGTGCTCGGGCTGCTGCTGCTAGGTCCCCGACGTCGACCTCAACCTCCTCGTCTGAGTCGATCTGAGGAGCTGCTCTCTGACGTCTCCAGGATAAGACCCCGGTACCGGACACCTCTATACCAGCTAGGGCGAAGTTTCTATAGCCTATCTCATCGTAATCGGTCAAAGCGGCCATCTCTCCCTCGGTAATGTTTCTACCGTGGTGATGTAATAGGGACGTGATGATGTGGCAGTAGGGTGTGCGTACCGCCCTTGCGTGGTAACACTGGATGCGTGTAGGATAGCATGAAACATGTGAAGTCCTATGCCGATGTCTAGCTGGTGAATCAGGGCGTACAGGAGAAAGGTGTGGAATGGTCGCATAGTGGTGACGTCCCTGGTGGATAATGGCAGAATACATCGGACTATGACCCTATATAGAGCGTAGTCCTGGACCTCTAATTCGACAGATTGAAATCGTCTGGCCACGGGTCGCCTAAAGAAATATGAGTGCAATGTATCTAAGGTAATCTGAGAGTAGGGAGCATCAAAGGGAGGCTCCCTAGGAGGGTAACAACAGAAGGTGGGCTGCGAGAGTCGTAGTCCTAGAAATCGGTTGAGTAATGTTGGTGTGATAGTTAAGGGGATTCCTTGAACAGTGGTGGAGAACATGAGATTATCCTGTCTAATTATGTTATTGTAAAATTCTGCACATAAGAAAGTATTGATTGAGTGGGTGCAGAATACGAGATTGTCAAGTTGGTAAAAGTTTATGATGTTCATTGCTAAGGGACAGGATTGGGTGAAAAATTGTCTATTCAAGTAGCTCGTTTTGATAGGTTTATAGGTGGTACGTGTAACACCCCAATTTTTCCCCATAGGAATAATGCTATGAATTCATGAAACATTATTATGAAATATTATGATGGGCTTGGCTTAATGGGCTTTGAGGTGGATTAGTGCAAAATATGATAAAAAGAAAGTGTAGAAAGGAGGAAGCAAGGAACGAACCTTGAATCTCCTAGTTGCACTAATCATGTCTTAACCAATGCACCAAGGGTGTTTCATGTTGAGAGAATAAGGAACGCCCTAGTTAAAGCTAGGGAAGTGAAGAGACATGTCCCTTCATGAGAATGGTATAAATAAGAGAGGAAGAGGGGGGAAGAACTTTGATTCTTCTTCTTCCCCACTCTCCCCACCGAACCCTAGAGTCTCTTCTCCCTTTTCAATTTTCGAAAATACACCCTAGGGTTCTAACCCTAGGGAATTGAAAGGAAGAAGACCCCATTCAAGGATCTTGCCCTCTACTAGGGCCAAGAGTTCTAGAGGAGTGCTAGTAAGGGGAACTCTCACCCCTCCTTCAACCAAGGGTACCCTAAAGATTTAGAGAAGGTGAATTTCAAGCGAAAGGATGTAAGTATCCCCTCGCCTGCAGTGTAATTGTTGTTGCATGATTCCATCTTCTTGTTGTTTTCGAAAATGGGGATTTTCCCTTGTGTAGGTTTCAGCCACCCCCAAGGGGGAGACCTTGGCTACTCCTTGATGCATAAGGAGACCCCTTGGGACCAGCAGAATAATAGGCCACAAACTACAGAGGAGCTATTCAGCAGCTCCCTTATTACCGAGCATTATCTGAAGAATATTAACCAGCAGAACTAGGCACTGACCACCAGCAAGAGTCAGAGTCAGTCGGGAGGTCAGAAACCTCAGAATAGCAACCCCCACTGGAAAAAGAACCACAACGGAAAGAGGAAGCCATGGAATAAATCTGCCAGTGGTTCAGCAAGCAAGAAGCCTAAATACCCCCCATGTGCCACTTGTGGGAAGATGCACCTCGGGACATGCCTCTTAGGCGCCAGGAGATGCTTCACCTGCGGGAAGGAAGGACACATGGCCCGAGAGTGTCCTACTGCAGCCAAAGCACCTCAGCAGCAGTATGTTCAGTACAAAGGTGCTCCTCCCCAGCTACACCTGATGCAGGCAGCTATAGATGGTACTCATATATGCCAGGGGAGATTAGAGGCCCCGCCTGCCACGACGAACGCCAGGGTTTTCTCTCTTACGGAGGAAGACGTGGCGACTGCCTCCACCGTTGTCACAGGTCAGATAATTATTTACAGTCAGTATGCTACTGCTTTATTTGACACTGGGGCAACGCATTCGTTTATCTCAATGCAATATGCCAAAAGAAATGGTATGGCACTGCAAGATTTAGACTGCAAATTTTTGACAACACTGCCCTCGGGTGAGGTGATGCCCTCTATCCAAATGCTACGTTCCACACCAATCAGAATCGCAGATAGGGAACTCTACTACGACCTGATTGTGCTTGATATGCAAGATTATGATGTGATATTGGGCATGGATTTCTTGAACAAATACGGTGCCTCCATCGAGTGCCGTAAACGAAAGGTTATTTTCCAACCTGATGCGGGAATTCTATTTGAATTTATCGGAGAGCCGAAGAAGAGGACAAGTAAATTCTTATCGGCTCTGAAAGCAAGGAAGATGTTAGAAAATGGATGCTCTGGGTTTCTAGCTCATGTGGTTGATACCGGTCCTACAGAGGGCCTGGAGCTAGAAGACGTCAAAGTCGTATGCAATTACCCAGAGGTATTTCCCGATGACTTACCAGGGTTAGCACCTGAAAAAGATATAGAATTTGCAATTGAGTTGATTCCTGGTACTAACCCCATTTCTAAAGCACCATACTGTATGGCGCCGACGGAATTAAAAGAATTACAGGGACAGTTACAGGAGCTGCTTGACAAGGGACTCATCCGCCCTAGTCATTCTCCCTGGGGAGCTCCCGTACTGTTCGTGAAAAAGAAGGATGGGTCGATGCGAATGTGTATCGACTATCGGGCGCTGAACAACGTGACTATCAAGAACAGGTACCCTCTACCTAGGATAGATGACCTGTTCGATCAACTGAAGGGAGCCACGGTTTTCTCTAAGATTGACCTGAGATCTGGTTATCGCCAAGTCAGGGTGAAAAAGGAGGACATACCGAAGATGACTTTTCGAACCAGATACGGACATTATGAGTTCGTAGTTATGCCATTTGGAGTTACCAATGCTCCAGCTATGTTTATGGACTTAATGAATCGGGTATTCTCGGCATTTCTCGACAGATTTGTGATCGTTTTTATCGACGATATCCTTATATATTCGAGAACTCCTGAAGAACATGCTGAACACCTGAGTATAGTACTACAGATTCTTCAGAAGGAACAACTGTATGCTAAATTTTCCAAATGCGAGTTCTGGCTCGATCAAGTATCATTCTTGGGACATGTTATCTCCAAGGAAGGAGTAATGGTGGACCCAATTAAAATCGAAGCTGTGAGTAACAGGACCAGACCTAAGAATTCCAGCGAAATCAGAAGTTTCCTCGGGCTAGCAGGCTATTATAGAAAATTCGTAGAGAACTTCTCTCGGATTGCAGCCCCGATGACAGCTCTTACAAAGAAAGACAAGAAATATATATGGACCGATGAATGTGAGAAGAGCTTTACTGAACTAAAAAGGAGGCTGACTAGCGCTCCGATATTGACTCTTCCAAAAAGCGATATGGGTTTCGATATGTACAGTGACGCATCCAAACTGGAACTCGGAGCTGTGCTTATGCAAAATGGGAAGGTAATTGCCTATGCCTCTAGGCAGCTGAAGGAACATGAAAGAAACTACCCTACCCATGACTTAGAGTTAGCAGCGGTGGTCTTTGCGCTGAAAATATGGAGGCACTACCTATATGGAACTCAGTGTAAAGTTTATACAGATCACCGGAGTCTGCGATATTTCTTCACCCAAAAAGATCTGAATATGAGACAGCGCAGATGGCTCGAATTGGTCAAGGATTATGATTGTGAGATCCTGTACCATCCGGGAAAAGCCAATAAGGTAGCCGATGCTCTCAGTAGAAAATCATGTGCTGCTTTGATGTCTTTATCAGCATTGTCACAACCCTTAGGGGAAGAAATTATGAATTACGGGATTGAAATCATATCAGGACAGCTGTCCACCCTGATGATTACGCCGACATTATTCGACGATATTCTGGAAAAGCAGAATCATGATCCGAATCTTCAGAGAATCAAGCAAGAGGTTCTCGAAGGCAAGGACGATGGATTTCGGATTTCGGACAGCAGAGTTTTATATCTTCGGGATCGATTATGTGTTCCCGACGACTCTGACTTACGGACAAGAATCCTCGAGGAAGCTCACGGAACACCTTATGCGATGTATCCTGGGTCTACCAAGATGTATCAAGATCTGAAGAGCAATTTTTGGTGGTCCGGTATGAAGCGAGATGTAGCCCACTATATCAGTATGTGCTTGACCTGCCAGAGGGTCAAGGCAGAACACCAGAGGCCTGGAGGAGTTCTGCAACCTCTGTCGATTCTCGAGTGGAAATGGGAAGACATCTCTAGGGATTTCATCTCTGGGCTGCCTAGAACAACGAACGGATATGATGGTATATGGGTTATTGTGGACAGACTCACCAAGTCTGCCCATTTCCTGGCTATCAGAATGACCTACTCAGTGGAGCAGCTGGCTCAACTGTACGTCAAGGAAATTATCCAACTGCACGGGGTTCCCAAGACCATTATGTCTGATAGGGATGGTCGATTTACTTCAGATTTTTGGGGACACGTACAGAAGGCTCTCGGCACGAAGCTGAAATTCAGTACGGCCTTTCACCCCCAGACTGACGGGCAGACTGAAAGAGTGAATTAGATATTAGAGGACATGTTACGAGCTTGTGCCTTGGACTTCAAGGGAAGCTGGTGTCGATACCTGAGCCTGGCAGAGTTTGCTTATAACAACAGTTATCAGGCTACTATCGGGATGGCACCGTACGAAGCACTATACGGAAGGAAATGCAGATCTCCTATATGCCGGTTTGAGAGTGGTGAAAAGAAGGAGATGAGACTCCAGACTGATATTATAGATGAAACCACTCAGGCTAAAAAGAATATCCGGCAGAGGATAGAGACTGTTCAGGGTCGGCAGAAAAAGCTACGCTGATAAGCGACGCAGACCACTAGAGTTTGATGTTGGGGATTCAGTATTCCTTAAAGTGGCCCCTATGAAAGGGGTGATGAGATTCGGGAAGAGAGGGAAGCTAAGTCCGCGATATGTGGGACCGTACCAGATCCTGAGACGGGTAGGCAAAGTGGCCTACGAACTGGAGCTACCGCCAGAAATGTCGGCTATCCATAATGTCTTCCATGTATTAATACTCAGGAAATGTACCTCTGAAGGGAATCAAATGATAGAGCCCCAACCAGTACAAGACCAAGAAAACCTAAGTTCCGAACGCCGACCTAGTCAGATCCTAGATCGAGGAGTCAAAAGGCTAAGGAACAAGGAAGTGCCCTTAGTAAAGGTTCTGTGGCGGAATGAGCAATTCGAAGAAGCCACCTGGGAACGAGAGGAGGCAATGCGATTAAAGTATCCAGAACTGTTTTAAGTTCGGGACAAACTTTTTATAAGGTATGGGGGATTGTAACACCCCAATTTTTCCCCATAGGAATAATGCTATGAATTCATGAAACATTATTATGAAATATCATGATGGGCTTGGCTTAATGGGCTTTGAGGTGGATTAGTGCAAAATGTGATAAAAAGAAAGTGTAGAAAGGAGGAAGCAAGGATCGAACCTTGAACCTCCTAGTCGCACTAACCATATCTTAACCAATGCACCAAGGGTGTTTCATGTTGAGAGAATAAGGAATGCCCTAGTTAAAGCTAGGGAAGTGAAGAGACATGTCCCTTCATGAGAATGGTATAAATAAGAGAGGAAGAGGGGGGAAGAACTTTGATTCTTCTTCTTCCCCACTCTCCCCACCGAACCCTAGAGTCTCTTCTCCCTTTTCAATTTTCAAAAATACACCCTAGGATTCTAACCCTAGGGAATTGAAAGGAAGAAGACCCCATTCAAGGATTTTGCCCTCCACTAGGGCCAAGAGTTCTAGAGGAGTGCTAGTAAGGGGAACTCTCACCCCTCCTTCAACCAAGGGTACCCTAAAGATTTAGAGAAGGTGAATTTCAAGCGAAAGGATGTAAGTATCCCCTCGCCTGCAGTGTAATTGTTGTTGCATGATTCCATCTTCTTGTTGTTTTCGAAAATGGGGATTTTCCCTTGTGTAGGTTTCAGCCACCCCCAAGGGGGAGACCTTGGCTACTCCTTGATGCATAAGGAGACCCCTTGGGACTTAGGGTATATTTATATGTTGTTTCCCTCCATGTTGTGATGAACAAAACCCTAGGGTTAGCCCTTGTATAGGTTTTGGCCACCCCCAAGGGGGAGACCTTGGCTACTCCTTGATGCATAAGGAGACCCCTTGGGACTTAGGGTATACTTATATGTTGTTTCCCCTTCATTTTGTGATGACAAAAATTAGGGTTGAACACCCTACAAGGTTTCGGCCAAGGATGGAAAATCTAGGGTTTAGGGTTGTATGATTTCCTATGATGTATCCATGCTTAGTAGTGTAGACAAGGTGTTTGTGTAAATGTTTGTGTGAATGTTTGATTTCAAAAACCCTAATTTCCCCTACCCTACACTTTCGGCCAACCCTAGAAGAATTAGGGTTTAGGGTGCATGATTATCCTATGATGTATTCTAGGCTTAATATGTTGCATGATATGTATGTGAGGTGTTTGTGTAAATATTTGTGAGAAAGTTTGATTTCAAAAACCCTAACTCCCTTACCCTACACCATTCGGCCAACATGAAAGTATTAGGGTTTGTGAAGGTTAAACTACCCTATGAGATATGTTTATGTTTAGTAAGATGATATGTATATGCATATGATGTTTAAATGGAATGCTTGATTGGAAAACTCAACTTGCCCTAGCATGTAACTTTCGGCCAAGGCATGAAACATTAGGGTTGTGAAGGTTGATTTCCCCATGATGTATGCTATGCTTAGTATGATACATGATGTATATATATGTGATGCTTGTATGGGATGTTTGATGTCAACAATCTAACCTACCCCCTACTCTAGGACTTTCGGCCAAACCCTAGGTTTAGGGCTAGGAAGAGTTAAATTAACCCATGAAGCATGCTACCACTTCCTACGATATGAATATGACTTATGTGACCAATCTTGTCATATATAAAGTATGTTTAAGTGGTTGAAATATGATGTATGTATGAGCATGTCTTATAGCCCATGGGGCACCCTTATGAATTGCATGTGATGTGTATGATAAAATGCTTGAAAGGATACTCCACTAAGAATGGGATCAAGAGCACCCCTTATGTTGTGTGGTGTGTCCCTATGGGATCAAGAGCACCCCTTATGTTGTGTGGTGTGTCCCTATGAGATCAAGAGCACCCCTTATGTTGTGTGGTGTGTCCCTATGGGATCATGAGCACCCTTGAAGAGTGGTGTGTCTCTTGAGAGTGGATTTGGAGTACTCCTTAGCATATATATATGTAAAAGCATGATAAGTATTTTACTTTGGAAGTTGTGTACCCGACTCGGAAGGGGGTCATTAAACAAATCCGGGGTACATGTTAACTGAAGGTCATGGCTCCGATAGGATGGAAGGGTCTTGCTCTAATTGGTTGGTAGCTCGCTACCCCAATTCATTAGAGAACGCGCTTGATGTGGTACACAACTGGGCCCCTATATGATGTTAAAGTATTTTTAAGTAATACCTTTATGGAATTGTTTTGAAAACATTTATTATATGTGAAGGGTATGCTTAAGATACTTTATACTGCTTGCTTAGAAACTTTGATGTTTAGTATGGTATGATAAACTCATGCTTATGATTCATTATGTGTACATGTTGTATTCTTTCGTATGGATTTTGCGAGTAGGACAGGATCCTTTTTAAGCATTTGTGCTTACTAGTTTATGTGTTGTCTTATGCTGCAGATAAAAGTAAGGGACACTTAAACTAAAGGAAGAGGCAGGAGGGCTGAAGATGTGTGGGGTGGTGGCTCGGGAAAGAAAGATTCTTATATCTACTTACTATGCTTATGTTTATGTTTCCTTGACAATGAATGTTAGTGATTAGGATTGATATTGCATGTTAGTGATTACACTTGGAATTCTCTTATACTTGATTGTGTTTGATTATGTTAGGAGTTGAACTACTTGTGAATCTATCATGTTATAGGATAACTCTTGATTAAGATATTTCAAATGATGTTCTAGGATGTGAATTCATGATGCCTTGCAATGGAATGTATAACCTCACTATCATGATTTATATGTTACTGAATTTGCTATGCACCTACCATGTTCTAATCATTAGAGCATAATATCTGATTGGCATGCACGGACTAGTATGCTTAGCACTTGTAAATATCACTTGATAGTTTTAAACAAGCATACTCAGTACTTAGTCTTTGCGCTTTAATATTTTTTTATGTTATGAAAAAATTATATGATTGATTGTTACGTAATCCCGCCCCGAGAGTAGATATAAGGGCGGGCGTTACAGTACGAGCAAACTTATTACACAATTCTAAATTCGGAAACCTAGGATCAGGACTAGGTTGGGTACCGGGTTCTGCCTGGTTTGGTCGGCGTCTTCTAAGAGAAAGAATATGTATTTAAAGAATGTATGCATTTAGAGAAAAATTGAAAGGAAATTAACTTAATTAAAAATTGTACCGGGCTGCTCGAGGAGGCATTGAGGGTTGCAAGATCTCTTGGAGAGTAGAGAATTTAGGAGAAGTAGTGGTTTGAGTGTGAGGAGAAGAAGGGGCATGGAACCCCTTTTATAGGCAGTTTCGGGCGCCCTTTATCGGGAGGGCGCCCTGTTTGCCGAGGGTGCCCCGGCTGGCGAGGGCGCCCTGACCAGGCCTGCAGTTATCTTTCGGCAGCTTTCTGCCGTTTGAAGGACTATAGGAGGGCGCCCCGCCTGACGTGGGCGCCCTAGCCAGGCTGCAGCTGCCTTTTGGCAGCTTTTGACCAACCTTGGGGTGACCTCAAGGGATTGGGCGCCCTAGCCAGGCTGCAGCTGCCTTTTCGCAGCTTTTGACCAGCCTCGGGGCGCCCTCAAGGGATTGGGTGCCCTAAGGACTGGTTTTGACCCTAGCGGAGTGTTTTTGACCGGATTTGACCCGATTTGAGTTTTTTGACCAAGGTTTGTCTATGTTGACCATGGTTTGACCAAGTTGACCATGGTTTGACCAAGTTGACCATGGTTTGTCTAAGTTGACCATGGTTTGAAATATAGGATTAAACTACAATACAGGTATTAAAGGAATCATAATTGAGTTTAATTTTACTGTCTCACCCAATCTAGGGTTGTCAGTCACGTTAGCCTTATAGTTTTTGTGAGACAGGTTTTGATAAAAGAATTTTTGAAAACCATGATTCATTTTGAAAATCTTAATTAGTTTTTCAAAAACATTTCAATTTATTTTGAAAGAAGATGTTTGAATCCATACTTAACTGAAAATTGTATTAGATTTGAATTTTACAAAAAGTAATTTGAATTTGAAACTCAAAAATTGGCTTCCAGGTCTTGGCGAGGCACTAGGCCTTCTTTGGCCGCAGCCTTATTGGATCATCAACCCTTTCCTTGACAAAGTCGTTTAATGAAATTTCATTTTCAAAATTAATTTTTGAAAAAGTTCTGGTCTAACTAGTTTGGATTTTGGATCGGTAGCTTCGGCTAGTTTCACCAGTCTAAAGAGACCAAGTAAACTTGATCTTATTAGAATTGGTTTCCCTAACGTACTATCATCTCACCTCCACCCAATACTATGTCTTCAAGTTTCAGTTAAGTTTGTTCAATCCTTAAACTAACCTAAGTCTAAGCATAATAAATTGCATAAATTTAAATAAACAAGCAAACATGCAAAAGAAAGTTGGATTTTATCTAACAATGAATATTGTTTTCAGTTTGGCTCCCCCTGGACTAAAGCCACGGTAATGATTAGGCAAGATGTGAATCTTGTCCTTGGGGATCCAATATTGATTTGATCCAGTCGGTTTATTCAGGCACAGTTTGGGTACCCATGCCTGAATTTTACCTCTAGACTGATTCAGTACAGCAAGGTAAGATCTTTGTCGGGATTTGGTTCTATAGCCAAGTCCGGATCGATTTAGAACGGACATCTGTTTTCCAAGAATCATGTCTAGACTCTTGGAACCAGAGGTAAATCGTTCTAAAGCTGATCTAAGATCCTTAACCTGAGTTTTCAGGGAGGAGTTCTCTTTCTCAAGTTTTTCAACTTGAGTAGGAGTTCCTTCTTGAACTTTCTCGGTTGAGGGTTTAGATTCAGCTCCCTCTTTCAGGAGTTTTACTTCCTGTCAGAGGGATTCGATTCGGAGTTTGACTTTCACCAAATCTCGAGAAAGATATGAAATTAAATCGTTTAACTGACTTCTATTAAAGCCACTTACCTTGATTTCGCCATCTTCTGAGAAGGTCAGTTTGCCGTCGTCCTGTTCTGATTCTGACTCGGTCTCGACTTCTTCTGAGGCGGTCAGGGCTAGAAGGTTGGACTGGGGTACTTCTTCTTCTTCTTTAGAGGAAGATTCGTCCCAGGTTGCTTGCAGTGCTTTCTTTCTTCTCGTCTTTTTAGTCTCCTTTAGGTTAGGACACTCTGACTTGTAGTGACCCTTTTTCTTGCACTCGTAGCAGGTCACGTTGGGCTTGTTTTTGTCATTTGCGGGTTCAGCTGGTTCGTCCTTTCTTCGACCGGCTTTCCGTCTGTTGGTTTGGTTCTTCAGCTTTTTGTAATAGCTTCGGGCCAGTCGGACTAGCTTAGTCTGTTCTCCTTCATCTTCTGTGTCTGAGTCTGAGTTAGACTCAGGTTCAGTTTGCGGTTTCTTCTTTGCTGACTTTCCAGTTTTACCTGCAATGAAGGCAATTCCTTTCTCGACCATGTTGGAGTTAGTTTGTTCGTGCAGTTCTAATTCGGAAAATAATTCGTCTAACTTTATTTTAGAAAGATCCCTTGAAACCTTGTATGCATCTACCATAGATGCCCACAAGGTATTTCTAGGGAAGGCGTTTAAGGCATACCTTATTAGGTCACGGTTTTCTACCTTGTGACCTATAGTGTGAAGACCGTTCATCAATTCTTGTATGCGTGCGTGGAGTTGGGCTGCTGTTTCAATGTCGGACATCTTGATGGTGTAGAGTTTGTTCAGGAGCAGATCTCTCTTACTGATCCTGCTGTCTGACGTTCCTTCATGCAGTTCGATAAGTTTTGCCCACAACTCCTTTGCACTGTTGAAGGGGCCCACTCGGTTTAGCTCTTCTTTTGTTAATCCACATTAGAGAGTCTGGGTCGCCTTTGCATCGGCTTCAATTTTGCGCTTTAGGGTGTTGTCCCATTCTGAGTAGGTCTGTGGTACTCCTTCGGCGTTTTTGGGGATCTCCAGTCCGGACTGGATGATGATCCACATGTCCACCTGAGTTCTCAGGTGGACCTCCATTCGACTTTTCCAGTAGAAAAAGTCTTCTCCACTGAAAAGTGGAGGTCTGGCGGTGCTAAAACCTTCTTGCATGGCCATTTACTCTGTAGAATAAGAAAACTAACAGGAAAATGATTTCCCAAGACTAGGTCTTGGATTAGTAGTGTGGGATGAAATAAAATGAAATAACGAGGGGTGTTGCACCAACCTCGATTAACGAGAAACAGAAAATTCGAACGAAATATTTAAAGAGAATTCGAACAAATAAAAAGAAAAAAAAATAAAAATTCGAAAAAAAATTTCAAACTGGTGGTTGCACCAAGTTTGAACTTCCCTGCTCTGATACCACTTGTTGGATCGAGAGAACCGATAGAGGGGGTGTGAATATCAAAAAACTTTCGGATTTGAAAACTAAGAGAAATTGCACAGCGGAAGTTAAAAACACACAACGCAAGCACAGGAGATTTTACTTGGTTCGGAGCCTAGGTCGACTCCTACTCCAAGGCCCACGGTCGTTGACCGTTTACTTTGGGCAATTCTATATAGGCGCAAAAATAATTTACAAATATTGATTACAGAGTAAGTGCAGTAAATTGAAAATCACTCTTCTTTACCGACATCCGAGTAGATTGACTTTTTCGGAGCAGCAGGACGTCGTCGGCTCGAGTTGGGCAGTTTCCGGAGCGAGGCGTGAGAGCAGAAGAGCGTAGAAGCATTGTGTTTGAGATGTTCTTGGAAGCCTGGGCGTTGGGTGCTATTTATAGCACCTCGGGGCGCCCTGGACGTCGGGGGCGCCCCCCCCACGTGTCACGTGATCCGAGATTCGCTCGGTCAACCTTTATCCCACTCGAATACGGATGAGGTTTGGCGCTGGGGGTGCCTTGCTTGACTCCTTCCGCGCGGGCATCTCGGCTGGATAAGGGTCTTTGGCATCGCTGGCATAGGCGCGGGGCGCCTTGGCTGCTGAGGGCGCACTGGGCGCTGAGGGCGCCCTGGCCAGTATTCAGCCGAGGCTCCTTTTTGCTTCATTTGTTTCATCTTCACCTTGGGGGCGCCCTGGACACTCAGGGCGCCCTACTTAGCTGCTGCCTCACTCCATTGAGGCTCTCTGACCTGCAGACACTCGTTCCTTTGGTCCTGCATCCAGGGTTAGTCCGAATACAAAATAAAGCAGTAAAACATAAGATTATACAGCCTTAGCTGTCTTGGTTCTGACTTTGGGTTTCCAAAATGGAACCCTAGGTCGAACCGATGCCTACTGTTCCCTCGACGGGGAACGTGTCCTCACCTACTCCTCTCGGGAGAATTTACCTCATGCCAACCGTTCCTCTGGTTGGACTTTTGCCTCGCGGTCCTTCGCCAGGTCTTGGATGCCGAGCTGTCCTCCGCCCGGTGCCTAGCATTCCTTCGCTAGGGCTTCAGTCCCAAGCTGTCCTTCGCCTGGAGCCTAGCATTCCTTCGCTAGGTCTTGGATACTGGCAATCCTTCGCCAGTTGCCTAGCAGTCCTTTGCTAGGGCTTGGATACTGGCAGTCCTTCGCCAGGTGCCTAGCAGTCCTTCGTTAGGGCTTTGTATCCTGGCCACTAGAGTAACATGTTAGATAACAACTAAGACTTAACTTTTGAACCCTGTTGCCATTATCAAAACACAGGTTTGACTTTGGTGCTTTCTGCACCAACAGATTGATCAATGGATCCATGGGATCAGTTGACTAAACTGTTCGGTCTACCAATCGTAGGGGTCGATTGACCGAACTGGCTTAGTTTTGGTTCGACCATAGTCAAGTCCTATTTACTCCAGACTTTGACTAATTGCGTCTATCTATTTCTTCAAGCTTGCTTCCAAGTCCAGGATTCTATAAGACACACATTCAAATATAAACAAACTACCTAGCCTTATACTACAAGTCTACCTAACCTATTAGGCTTATCATTTGCTTAAATTTAACTTCTCTCGGACTTTACCACCTAAGGGTCACTCACTTAGAATTAAGTCACACTCTTGTAAGTCTACCATGTATGTACCCCGGGTGAGTTTTGATGGAGTCGACCGAGTCAAGCTAGGTTCTGTTGTGTTTTGATCGCTGTGTCTAAGTGTGCAGGAGCTTAAGAGCATAGGAAGATGATCGGAAGATGCAGCGGTCGAGAAGGATGGCACAGGAAGGGAGTCGACGGGTCGGTGCATCCGAGGGATCCAGAGTTTTATGGAAGAGTATGCGGGTGGAGCGAGAACGTCACACGTGACATCCAAGGGACGAGAAGCCGAGAGGAAGCTCGCTTGAGGAGAAGACAGGAGGAGGGTTCGGTTGAGCTCAACTCTGGAAGGCCCAAAATTACCCAAGAAGTGACGCGGGAAACTGGTTAGCATTGGGTTGACCTAAATTCACTCGGGCACCCGAGAATGAGGGCCCTCCTATTCCCAGGCGCCCCAGTGTATACATGCGCCCAAGACCACAAGTGAGTCGTTTGCGAACATTGCAAAGCGGATATCTTCCTGTCCACATTTCAAGCTCCCCCAAGCACTCGGGCACCCCTGTTGTGCCACGTCAACATTCGAATAGAGTTGGTCGGGGTTGTAAATAGGCCCCCAGTGCTCAGTTCCAGATCATCCATCAATTGTAAAAGAATTCTTTTCTATTTTCACTGTTCTTTTTGTTGGAACTTGGATGGCTAGAGAGGGAGGGGGGTGAATATAGCCAGATACCCACTTCTCGGATTTTTTGGTTTTCTCTGCAGTTGGGTTAGTACCACATCGGAAGCACAAGAAAAACAGAGTTGCAGAAAACTAAACCCTAAACTAAGCACAAACACAAAACGCTAACGAAGAGGATTTACAAGGTTCGGGGATAACTTGCCCCTGCTCCTTGGCGTGCCCGTAAGGTGGGCGATCCCTTGATCGTCTCAGATCAAGCCCCGAAAAATCCGGATAAAATGCAACCTCCTTCTCGGTGGAGTAACCTCTCCACAGCGTTTCGAAATGAATCAAGTATAAAGTACAGGAAACACAAGAAGGATCTTACTTAGCACTTAGAACCACAAGAACACAAACAAACTTCACCCTAGCTCCACTCAGCGCAGATCTCACGCAAGAACTCCCTTCTCTATGTCTTCCCGCTGATAGACTCGCCAAGCTTCTTGTTTCTCTTCCAAGTGCACAAGTAACACAAGGTTGCTTCAAGGATCGCAGTTGCTTGCTCAAGATGATGGAACAATAGATCGCACAAGCACAATGTGGAGAACTGATCACGCAGCAAGAAGTGTACACAGCAAAAAACTATCCAGCTCTTCTCCGCTACGCAGCTTAAGTCTCTCCACTGATCGCCAGGTCACCACCTCACTGCAGCCTCCAGCTGCTCACCTGCAACAGCCAGCTACCATTGAGCTCTTCCTGGACTCCCTGAGCTTCTCTCAGCCAAGCTCCAGTCAGCAGCTCTAGTCAGCAGTCAGCGTCCGTTGCAACCTGAGATGGAAAACGGACAAACCTGCTCCAATGAAAGACCTCCATTGACTCTCCTTGAGTGTTTGAACTCATCCCTGTCACTTGCACACTTAATCAGATCATTAGCACAGCAAATCAGCAGAGAATCAAGTATCAGAGATTAAGCGCAGAGAAATTAGATGTGTTCAAATGCGATCAGAGCGTTTGACAGTGCATTTTGAATTAAAGTGATCGGTCACCGGACCGATCCAGGGCTCATGGAACGGTCACCGGATCGATCCACCGGTTTGCTGGGACTCCCAGCTTTTGCAGCCACACGGGCCTGATCGGTCACCAGACCGGTCAGGCTGTGACCTGATCGGTCACCAGACCGATCAGGTAGCTTCTTGGCCGATCAGGCTCCAGCCTGATCGGTTGTAAGATGGAGTTCGCGACACTTGATCGTTCTCCAGAACGGTCTGAACAGTGTTCCAGATCGGTCACCAGACCGATCAGGAGTAGATCAGTAAGGTTCCCAAAACCTACTGGATACTCCCTGATCGATCACCGGACCAATCAGGATCAGAGCAGCAGGGGAACTTAACTTACTGTGTGCTCCCTGATCGGTCACCAGACCGATCAGGAGCTGAGCAGTGAGTGAACTGCATACTCCCTGATCGGTCACCAGACCGATCAGGAGCCGACCAGTGAGTGAACTGCATACTCCCTGATCGGTCACCAGCCCGATCAAGAGCCGAGCAGTAGGTTCACAACCTCACTGTGTGTTCCCTGATTGGTCACCAGACCGATCAGTCATCGCTGGATCGGTCACCAGACCGATCCACGAGGGAACATCGTGCCAACTTCCCTGATCGGTCACCAGACCGATCCAGGCAAGGTCAAATCACCACTAAGTCACGAGAACAATCCTCCAGCACATCTCTGACTCGTGCTTGATCCCTCGGACCAAGACTCTATGCCCAGCTTCACTCACTGGGACTTCAACTTATCCCTCCAAGCTAGGACCTAGTTTCACTCACCAGGATTTCCAATAAACCTGGCTTCACTCACTAGGACCCGGCTTCACTCACCGGGATTTCCAATCAACCTGGCTTCACTCACCAGGACCCGACTTCACTCACAGGGATTTCCAATCAACCTGGCTTCACTCACCAGGACCCTGCTTCACTCACCGGGATTTCCAATCACCAAACACTCCAGGTTAGGACTTTTCCACACCTAGCCCTCTAAGCTAGGACTTTTCCACATCTAACCCTCCAGGTTAGGATTTTTCCACACCTAGCCCTCCAAGCTAGGACTTTTCCACACCTAACCCTCCAGGATAGGATTTTTCCACACCTAGCCCTCCAAGCTAGGATTTTTCCACACCTAACCCTCCAGGTTAGAATTTTTCCAATACCTAGCCCTCCAAGCTAGGATTTCATCTAACCTAGTCCCACTAGGTATGTCTAGTCCACGACCAGGACTTAATCCCAATCATCTTATCAACCTAAACTAAATCGGTGTCAACACCAAAACAACAATCAGGGTCAGACTGCATCAATACTTTTGAGATTTTCATTTTGTAAAGACGTTTCTCCACCCCAAGGAGTTCATCTAGAATTTGCACATTATTTTGCCTTGAATTAGCAACCTTCCTGGTTGCAAACTAAATAAATATGTGTGCTGTAACACCCAATAATTTTTTGGTATTATTAGGGATTTTTCAGAATTTTTCTAGCATATTTCGGAATTAAAATAAAAAGAAAAAAAAGGGGGTCGGGCGGGGTTTGATCTCGTGACCACAGGGCAAAGCAAAGCTTTAAGTGAGTAGGGGTAACCAGCAAGGCAAGGGTATCAAGCATAAAAAAGGATGAAGCGAAATAATGTTATATCTAAGTAAGCCCTTTTCATGAAGTGGTGTTTCATCTTCCACTTAAGTTGGGTTAAGACCCCTTTTAGGGTTCGGGAGGCCGCGCGAGCAGTTTGGGAGGCTGCGAAAAACAGGGAAGAAAAGGAGAGTTTTCTCCTCCTTCTTCTTCCTCTTGAAGTAGAAAACCTAGGGCTTCTTCCCTAGGGCCAAGGGTGAAGTTTTCTCGCAAGGGAAGAGAAGAGGAGCGCTACGCTAGGAGTTTCCTAGATATTTAGTGATTTTTCTTCAAGAAAAAGGGTAAGTAAATCACTCACCTGCAATAGAAGTAGTTTCGCCATGTATTTCTCGTTGTAGAACCATGTTTGTGATCTAAGTGCATGTTTTAAGATTATGGTTTTTATTATGGTTTTAAGTTCCTAAAGAATACATGTTTTATCATAGAATATGAATTGGAGTAGGTTTTTGTGTATGTGACCGAAGTATGATAAGAATAAGTTCTTGAAAAGTCCCACAAATAAGTTTTGGGGTTAAGGGCACGCAAGGTGCTCGATGAAAGTTCCAAGTAAGAAAAGGTAAAGGTTTATAGTGCAAGGTTTATGAAAAAGAAAGTTAGCTTGATAAATACATACATTATGAGTAAGAAAGTATTTTACTTTTGTAATGTGACATGTACCGGGTAAATGAGAGGCCCACAGAAAGTAAGAAAGAAGCTCTAATAGGGTGCGGTGGCTAGCTACCCCGAAACCTATTAGGGATGCACGCATTGGTACACTGATACCAGGTACAATGTTAAGGCCTGAGAAAGTTGATTATTATTTTGAATTATATGAGTATATGTTAGTGTTTCAATTTCCTTAAGTGCATGTTTTTGGTTATGTATGTTGACATGGTTATGTTATAAGAATGTTAAAGAGAAAGGGCAAAGAAGTTAGTATTTTAAAGTATGGAAATGTATCATTAGTAAATTTCAAAAGAAATCATGAGCATGTTATGTTTGCAAGTGTTTTGATGCTAGTAAATGTTTTCAAGCATGATTGAGCATGATAAGTGTATGAAAGTTTCCATGTGCAAATATTTCCAAGTGCATGTATTTTGAAGCAAGCATTCTTTGAAAAGAGCATGTTTATCATTTATCATATGGATTTGTGAGCTAGGATTTACTTACTAAGTAATTCGCTTATTAGTTGCATTTCCTTCTATTGCAGACAAAGGTAAAGAAAAAGCATAAGTTAAGGAGGCGAACGGGACTTGCATTGATGTTCAGTGGCGGCGGAACCGTGGAAGAGATCGTCGGGTTAAGTCTTGTAGAACATGTGTTTTTGTGTTTTGAATTGGTAGAACAAATGACTTTGTTTAAACCTTGCATAGAGACAAAGTTGGGTACAAACTCTAGTCTAGATTTTATATATTTTGATAGCTTATTTACTTCCGCAAAGATCCTAATTGCAAATTTATGAGTTTATTTTGGGTTGCTAAAATGTTTATAAAACTAGTGTAGAGTATAGATTTGGAGTTATTTATCTATATACTTGGAAGGTGTATGAATTATGGATCATTGAAAGGTTTTCGCAGGGCTGAAACTGAAGTTTCCAGGCGTGCCAGTCGACTGGTGCAGATACCAGTCGACTGCCAAATCGAACAGAACCTTCTGTTCGATATGGTAGTCAACTGCCAAGAAACCAGTCGACTGGCATATCGAACAGAACCTTCTGTTCGATGCACCAGCCGACTGGCCTTATAGAAGTCGATTGGTACCATTGAAAAGAAATTGTTGTAGGGCAGATGGCTAGTGCTTTAGTTTTACAACTAAGAGGTCTAGGCGTCAAATCCTTGCAAAGCAAATAAAATAAAAGTTTTTTTTTAAAGAAAAAAAAATTCAGAGCAAGTTAAGGGAAGTCAAGTAGTTGTAACCTAAGGCTAAGAATAAGGTAAAGTTATGGTTAAGTAAAAGTGACGTTCGCTTTAAGGGAGAGAAGTTAAGGCGGGTCGTCACATGTGCCTCTTTTCTTTTTCTGTTTAGTTTATTTTGATGTTCTTTATTATTATTGCAAACTAACTTGCATCTTTGTTGAGCAAGAACAAGAGAGAGATTTCTTTTGCAGGAGTAATTCACCAGCCCTCTTGCCAACCGCACGATCACCGATAAATGGTATCAGAGCCAGGATGCTCCAGAAGGACTAACTGTTATCTGAAACAACTTACAAAATGGTCGGACCAGCCATCTACCCGCCAAAGTTCAAGGGAGAGTTCGCCAGTTGGAAGAGAAAAATATAAATATTTTTCAAAACTGATTTTGATTTACTTTTAATAATGAAATTCGTTTTGTAGCTCCTATAGACGACAACGATAAAGTTAAAGACAAAAACCTGTGGACAAAGAAGGAGCAAGCATATTTTGTGGCAAACTGGAAAGTAGAGTTCCATTTGCTGACCTTACTGCCTGCGCAAGAAGTCAACCGAATTCGGAACAACCGATCAACAAATGAACTTTGGGAAAAGTTCTTGGAACTTCACGAAGGTACTTCCGAAGCTGAACTAGCAAAAAGAGACATACTTGGGAATGAACTCAACAATCTCCGAATAGAAGAAGGAGAGTCAGTAGCCCAATTGCTTGTGAAACTTAAGGAGCTAATCACGGGACTCAACAACCTCAGAGAGTTGTTAAGTAATCGAGACGCACAAAGGTATGCATTAAATGTCTTCTCGAGGACCCCGAACTGGACTTCCATATTAGACGCCTACTATATCTCTAAGGATAGTGAGGTAAGTACCTTAGAGTAACTCATTTTAACTTTAGAACTTCAAGAATCTGGATGCATAGGAAAGAATAAAATGGACAATATCACCCCTAAGCACAAGGAGAATCCAACACGAGGATGAATCTTCAGAAGATGAAGAAGACACGACATACATGGTAAAGAAATTGTCTAAGTATTTTAAAGCTAAAAGATTTAATAAAGTGTAATTTAAGAAGCAAAAGAAGATCCATTGCTATAACTATAAGGAAGAAGTGCATATCAAGGAAAACTAAAAGCAAACAAACCCAACAAGGTGAAACATAAGAATCTAAAGGTCACATGGGACGAATCATCATCAGATGAGTCTGATATGATGGAGCATGCCAGACTTGTGCTAATGACTTCACACCAAGAAGAAGAATGCATCATTGAAGGGGGATTCACATCGGAAGATAGCAACGACGATGGGGGAGCATCACATGTCGAAAGATACATGGTATGTGTTGGGACCGGGTGCATGTTGACATGGATACGGGTTCGTAATTTTAAAATTTAATTACGTGCAGCGAAAGGTTTAGCATAAATAATTTCTCAAATTATTTTAACCATGTATCTAGCATGCAACCTTATGTTGTGGAGACATGATCATACATTTAAAATTTTGCAGAAAGTAAACTAATTTACTTAATACCTCGCGTAACTCGTAGAAAGGGACGAGATCCAACCGTAGCGTCCCTTGGAAGCTCCGCCTCTATTCGCGTCCACGCCGAGTTTTCTTTTGGATGACTTCGCAAAGCCACGAGTTTCGTGCCGACAAGAACTACTAGATTCTCCAAAGGCACGACAAGAATACCAAGAGAGAGATGGAAAGACTAACCATCAAACGAAGAACGGAATCAAGATTCCGGGAGGAAGGAAGGAGTCGCGCCCACTTCTTCTTCTTCTTCGGCTTCTTCTTGGTGGTGGAAGCTCACGGCAAAGGGGGAGGGCTCTAGGGCCGGCGGCACTAGAAGAGGGAGAGGGACAGAAGGAGAGGGAGAGAGGCTAGGCAAGAATCCTTGATCTCTTGGATTAATTTCCAAGACTTGCCTTGGTACCTTTATATAGTAGCCTCTTAATCGCCAAGTCTCCTCTTAACGGAATAAATTTTTCATCAGAAATTTATCTTATAAATTTTTCTATGAATTATTCCGTTATGCCAAGTTTTTATTATAACTTATTTTATAATAAAAACAACCATGTCTCCCCTTTTATTATGGAAAGAAATTTCTTTATATAAATTTCTTTATCATGGTAAATCAATCCATTATTGATTTTATAAAATAAAATAAACCAATTCATGGTTCATTTTAATTTCCATGAAAAATAAATCCCTTTAAATAAAATTCTTTATCCATAATTTTATAAAACAAACCGCGCTCGGTTTATTTTATAATTTGAACCAAACAATTTGGTTCTCCCCTTTTGATGTGGCCGGCCAAACAAAGAGGGTGGGGACCCTCTTTGGCCAGCCAAACCCAAGCCGAAACCTTACGAATTAAACTCATTTAATTCGTCCAATAAGTCTTCAAAAGACTTAGCCATTTTATGCTTCCGATGCGTCTCTGAAAATTCAGATTTGACTTATCTCTCTTGATCGAAAAATCTCATTTTCAACTCGTTTTAAATCCCTCGGATTACTCGTAGTGCGTGTGACTAAATAGGCTTTCGATTTATGTTGGTCGTCTATAATTAACCAATTATATATAGAACGATCATGAGTGGCACCTAGTAGTACATCATGATCCCCAATTAATCGAAAGATCAACGGTTGACCTCAGAAATAATTCTGAAACCCTTCGGCAGCTCTAATGAATCGTGCCTCATTCCCTTCACCATCTTATACCCACTTGGTTCAGGACACGGTCTATGTGTGTCAGTCCCCACTAGACTGACTACGTCACACCTAGCCCAAGTAATGTCTTTCTCGTCCAACGGATTCTAATTACTCTCATGTATCTGAGATATTCATACTCGGAACATGTGATGCTCTGGCCAGAGGCTTCGAGTAACAATCCGACGATAGGCCTAGGGTATACGTCTCCTCGCAAGGAGTGGTGAATCCATTGTAGGCTGTTCAAACATCTTCGGGCACTTCGGCTTATACCCAATCATCCTGGGTCCACACCTCCTTGGAGATGCTTGCTTAAGATGTCAAAGTATAAGTCTTCATGACTAAGATGACTTGAACACCGCAAGTCAAAGGAGCATCGCACTTAAGCTGTAGTAAGAACTTCATTGACATATCTATATGTAGATTACCATATGAAGTTTTACAGCTAGTCACTCCAATGAACTAGTTCCCTTAACTAGCATTCATGTTATCTCCGGACATCCCAATGTCACCAGCCAGTGAGAATCAGCTGATTAGAGAACAACTCATGCTAGTCTCAACAGAATTGATAGTGTCCGTATTTATCAATTCATCTACTAGGGACAATTTCAATACTTCACAATTGCACATGTAGAGATAATCACTAGTTGTGAATTCATCACAAATTCTCTCATGCTGTGAATTGTATTGCGGACATTCAGTAAATGAGTTTAAGATCTCAATCAAATACACGAATATGTATACTCAAATAGTGAATATTCATTTATTAAAGTAAATGATTACAATCATAAGGCGATTGCCTTAGGACACTTCTCTCATATTACTAACAAACTCCTACTTGGCCTAATGCCAATCACTACGGTATCCAATACCACAGGCTCTAACATGACCCTCAAACTTGCTTTGAGGCAAGGCCTTAGTTAAAGGATCCGCTAAATTCATTTCAGTGGAAATTTTCTCAATTTGTATATCATTCCTACTTATAATCTCTCTGAATAGATGATAGCGGCGAAGCACGTGTTTGGATCGCTGATGAGACCTTGGTTCCTTTGCTTATGCAATAACTCCATTGTTGTCGCAGTAAACCGGTATTGCTTCATCAATGGTTGGAACCACACCAAGTTCTGAGACAAACTTCTTGATCCAGACTGCTTCTTTTGCTGCTTCCGAAGCCGCAATATATTCCGCTTCCGTGGTAGAATCCGCTACGGTGTCTTGCTTGGAACTCTTCCAACTTATTGCGCCTCCATTCAAAGTAAATATGTATCCAGACTGAGATTTGGAGTCACCCTTATCTGTCTGGAAACTGGCATCTGTATACCCACGTATTACCATATCTCCTTCTCCATATATTAGGAACACATCCTTAGTTCTTCTTAAGTACTTAAGGATTGTCTAGACAGCCGCCCAATGATCCATTCCTGGATCAGACTGGTATCTGCTCGTGACGCTCAGAGCATACGATACATCGGGCCTAGTACATAACATAGCATACATGATAGATCCTATCGCGGATGCATAAGGAATCTTATTCATGAAAATCCTCTCGTCTTCTGTGTGCGGACACATAGACTTTGAAAGGTTGATCCCATGCCTGATGGGAAGGTAACCTTTCTTGGATTCCGACATGCTAAACCTTTTTAGCACTCGGTCTATATATGTAGACAGCGAAAGACCAAGCAATCGTTTTGATCTATCTCTATAGATTCTAATCCCAAGGATATAGGTTGCTTCTCCCAGGTCTTTTATGGAGAAAGTTTTGGACAACCAAATTTTAACTGACTGTAAGACTGATATATCATTTCCTATAAGTAATATGTCATCGACATATAATACTAGGAATACGACTGCACTCCCACTAACCTTCTTGTACACACAAGGTTCGTCAGGATTTTGTGAGAAATCAAACTCTTTGATTGCCTCATCAAAACGGATGTTCCAGCTCCTGGATGCTTGCTTCAGTCCATATATGGATCGTCGAAGCTTGCATATTTTGGTTTTATCAACCGATGTGAAACCTTGAGGTTGTATCATGTATACATCCTCAAGCAGGTTTCCATTAAGGAAAGTTGTTTTCACATCCATTTGCCATATCTCATAATCATAATGAGCTGCTATGGCCAGGAGCATCCGAATGGATTTAAGCATAGCTACTGGCGAATAGGTTTCGTCATAATCAATTCCTTGTTTCTGACGATATCCTTTTGCCACTAATCTAGCCTTAAAGGTAACAATATTATCTTCCATGTCGGTTTTCTTCTTGAAAACCCACTTGTACCCTATGGGCTTAATCCCTTCAGGTGCGTTAACCAAGTCCTATACTTGATTTTCGTACATGGAATCCATTTCCGACTTCATGGCTTCAAGCCATTTATCCATTTCTGAATTTTTCAGAACATCTTCATAACTGATAGGTTCATCATTGTTAATGAGTAACACGTCGTTCGATTCACTTATGAGAAATCTATATCTCTCTGGAATATTGCGTCTCCTATCAGACCTACGAAGAGGTGGTGTTGTTTTAGGTTCAACTGATAGCTCATCATTATGAGTTGATGGTTGTGGGTCTAGACTAGGTGTCTCTGTAATGTCTATTGGAGTTTTTTGAACTTCATCAAGTTCAATGCCACTCCCACTATTTTCTTGTAAAAGAAATTCTTTTTCCAAAAATATAGCATGCCTTGAAACAAACACCTTTTGTTCCAAGGGATGATAGAATTGGTAACCCTTTGTTTCCTTAGGGTATCCAATAAAAAGACATTTATCAGACTTAGCATCCAATTTGTCTGATATAGTCCACTTCACATAAGCAGGACAACCCCATATCTTAAGGTGAGTTAAGTGAGGTTTCTTACTATTCCACGTCTCATATGGTGTAGTAGAGACTACCTTGGTCGGGATTCTGTTTAGCAAATAAACAGCTGTCTTAAGTGCATAGCCCCAAAAGGATTTTGGAAGAGTTGCATGATTCATCATGGATCTAACCATGTCCATCAATGTTTGGTTACGCCTCCCAGATACACCATTATGCTGTGGTGTATATGGCGGAGTCCATTGAGACAATATCCCATTGTCCCTAAGATAATCTTGAAACTCTTGACTTAAGTATTCACCACCCCGATCGGATCGAAGTATCTTAATACTTTTGCCAAGCTGTTTCTCTACTTCATTTCTGAACTCTTTGAATTTCTCAAAAGCTTCAGATTTGTGTTTCATCAAGAACATATACCCGAATCGTGAGTGATCATCGATAAAGGTAATGAAGTAGCTATAGCCTCCTTGTGCAAGAGTTGACATTGGTCCACATACATTAGTATGTATTAGACTAAGCAATTCTCCCACTCGATTACCTTTTCCGGAAAAGGGTAATTTGGTCATCTTGCCTTTTAAGCATGATTCGCATGTATCAAATGAACCGGGTTCAAATGATTCCAGAATTCCACATCGGTGTAATTTGGTCATGCGTTTCTTACTTACATGGCCAAGACGACAATGCCACGTATAGGAGTCTATTCGATTATCTATTCGAGCACATTTGTTGCTAACTCGATATTGAAACCGTCACTGGATAAATCTAACGTGTAGATACCATTGAACAAAGTTTCGGTCCCATAAAGAACACCATTTAATGTTATGTAACAACAATTGTTACTAAAAGTTAAATGATAACCCTTTTCATTCAAACATGAAATAGATACAATGTTCTTTATTAACGAATGAACAAAATAACAATTATCCAATTCTAAGACACGTCCAGTAGGGAGCTTTAGCAAATATGTTCCGATGGCAACAGCAGCAATCTTTGCTCCATTTTCAACTGGCAAATTCGCTTCTCCCTTGATGAGTCTTCTTCTATTCCTTAGCCCCTGTATGTCATTACATATATGTGAGCTACACCCAGTATCAAGTACCTAGGCGGTTGAGGAAATAGAGTGACATTCAATAACGAAGATACCTGAAGAGGATGGGGCATCGGATGCCTTCTTCTTCAAGGACTCAAGATAAACCTTGCAGTTTCTTCGCCAGTGACCCACCTTGCACAGTGATGACAAGTGTCTTTTGGCGTCTTTTCAGTCTTTTTGGCCTTTTTCTTCTTTCCCTTATTCTGTTCTTTGGCCTTCCTCTTAGAACCTTTCTTCGAGGAACCAACTAACAGTATCATCTTTTGATCCTGCTTCACAGAAGGCTCTATAGTCTTCAGCAGGTTGAGCAACTCAGGAATGGTAGTCTCCCAGCTTGTTCATCCGATAGTTCATCACGAATTATGAATAACTTTTGGGCAAACAATGCAGAATTAAGTCAATACTTAGTTCATGATCCATTGCAAAACTGAGTGTGCCCAGTCGCTCAATGTACCCCAACATCTTCAACACAAACTGTGAAACAAAAGTGTCTTCCTGCATCTTAGAGGTGAAGAGGAGTCTGGAGACCTTGAACCTTTCGGATCTCGCCTGCTCGTCAAATAACTCATGAAGATGGAAGATGATGCATGGTATAAGCATCCATATGCTCATGCTACTTTTGCAGCTCAGGTACCATAGCGTCTAGCATGATGCAACTCGCAAGTTCAGAATCGGTCACATGTTTCTGATAGGCCACTAACTGGTCTGGAGTTGCATTTTCTGGAGGACGGTTGGGAAGTTGATCTTCAAGGACATAAGCAAGCTTCTCTGCTTTGAGGACTATCCTCAGGTTTCGAAGCCAGTCCATGAAGTTTGGCCCAGTCAGTTTATTGGTGTCCAAAATGGAACATAAATTCAGAGAAGACATGATCGAGTGATTATCCTAGAAATACAAATTGAGCTTATGTGAGAAGAATGATAAAGAATGCATCAACATACATTAATTAAATCTTATTTATTTTTCGAATTGAATAACCCTTTAGTCAGGCTTGGATGTGTCCAACAACCAAAACTAAGGATTGACCTCTGACTCCAACTATATTAATCATAAACTAATTTCATGGTTTGAACATGTTGAGGTTCAAGCCGGGTATGGATGTGTCCATCAACCCAAACGAGAAACAAAACTCCGGTTCTAACCATATTAATGGAAGGTGTTAGCCTTAATATTTTGTAAGGGGTTTTGGGTCTCATCCTTTCTTTTCTAAGCACATTCATGACATATAATTATGTCATGTACTAACGATTTCCTTAATAAAGTATGTATGTGACTTAATTGATTAAGTCTCATTAATTGAATTAGGAACCGGATTTCCTAATTCTAATTTCATACTTTATTTAAGGAATTACTTTGGGAAACAATTTCCTAAATTTTCATAATCAATTTCGGAAATAATATGTTTAAGACTTTGATTTCTCTAAATCAAATCTTATTAAATTAAGAGACAGATTCCCTTAATTCAACCACATATTATTTTCATGAAAATCTTATTTAAGAAAACTCTATAGGAAACCATTTTCCTAATTAATTTTGGAGACAACAATATGTAAGAGCATCACCTCTTAAATCAAATAAGGAAATTATCGTTTGAGAATCACCTCAAAATTTCCAAGATTTGATTACATATTTTATTTATGGATTTATTAATTTCAACAAATTATTTTCTTAGGGTGGCTCCCCGAGGCTCAGATACCTAAAAAAAGAAATTTTTGTAAATCTAATTTGGTCGCTCCCCGAGGCGTAACCAAATTAAACATGACAATTTTATTCAAAATAGGAAATTAAATTACAATAACTAACTTTAAATTGGACGGCTCCCCGAGGCTCAATCCAAAATAAAGAATTTTGTTAATAATTTAAAACCAATTCGAATTT